>JAGFPH010001413.1:103743-133293 GCA_018207615.1 Philaenus spumarius
TTATTATTTATTATTATTTTTAATTTTCCACTTACACATTTCCTCAGCAGGTTTAATTTAATTAAATTACAAGTGAAAAAAACATGAACCAAGACCGGGGTTTGAACCCGCGATCTTTACGATTCCATCTTAATGCTCTACCGTCTGAGCCACCCTGATCACTCCTGATATTGGTTGACCTTGACTGAAGTGTCTTTTTATTGCGAGGGGAGTTACTGATTTTCCATTGAGAATTCTGAACTATTGTCTCATGGTCATAACCATAGACTCAACTTTCATTTCAAGTTAGAATTTTAGCCATGAAGTCTGGATCTGCATGAAGATGATCCTTCCATTCCATGCAAACTGAGAAACGATTTTCATTCTGTTCATCAATTAAAAGTATGGGAACAAATTTTGCACTCACTCGTCTCATTTGTAAATTATTGGTTAAAATGATTTTGCATGGACACGTACAAGATGTTAAAAAAGTTCTTCGGTAAGGTCCTGAATAGTCATTCGCTTGTTTGAACGAACAAGTTCGGCCACATCTTACAACTTTTCATTGGTTTTTGAGGTCGAAGGACGTCCCGACTGTTCCTCGTCTTCAACCGACTCATTTCCGCTTTTAAATCGCTCATACCACTTTTGTAAACAGTCTTCAGAGTTACCACGTTATCGCCATACACTGATTTGAACATTTCATGAGCTTCTTTGACATTTTTTTGCAACTTGAAACAAAACTTAATGTTAATCCGTTGTTCGAAATCCACGATGCACGACAGACGTGGTAAACACGACCTCACTCTAGCGGCTCTGGAAGCTGACTGTTATAAGTTATAAGCTGAGTTATAAGTTGTAGCTCATGTATCACTGAGGATGACAACTTTGTCGTTGACACGTGTTTGATCATTAAACGCATTTGTGTGAGAATTAGTGTATTGTTATTATTATTTTAAAATAATTCCTTCTCACTCGTCAAGCTGAAAGTTTATTAACACTTTAAATAAGTTATAAAACCTTTATTGAAAAATGAAGGCTAAGCAAAAAATGAAGTGTTAAGACGTAAGTTCTATATTTTAAAATTTCTCGCTTTTCTCCTCTACTACGAACCACTTTGAAAATATTTAAAAAATGTACATAATATATTCATTTAGATTTATATAAAAATACTAATCATTCATAAACCAAGAGAAAAAGATAAAACGAGGACAAAGTGAAAAAATGAACTGTTAAGACGTAATTTCGTTATTTCTAAAATTCATTTGTCACTAATATGATGAAATATCTTATGATATGAATAGAAGTGATAAAAATAATTGATTTAAATTAATAACGTACCTTAAGTTGTGAAAATATTGTCAGAATGGTTGAAAACTGTTTTTGAACGCCTATAACTTACTTTCTTTGCTATAGGCTACACTAACAGTACTCGCAGAAGAGTCTCTACTAACTACTGAGGTACGAAATATGGCCATAGGCAATGATTAAATCCCCTCTTTTTCAATGTAAAGTAAATAGTGCAAGTGCGGTTAAAGCCGCGCTCAGTCATGGCGATGGACATTTTTTGCGGCTTTAACCGTGCTCACGGAATTTGTTAATTCCCTATCGGATGGTGTAACTGTCAAAACAATCGGATGAAGGATAATAGTTAAGTTATGTGTAATAATTGGTTTGTTCAACGCGGCACCCTATACCACAGTAAACAACAATATTCTATGTACATATGCTGTTATTATCTTTAACTTAAGTATTATCATTCATACGATTGTTTTGACAGTTACACCATCCGATAGGGAGTCAAAAGAGCTACAAAAAAAGTGTCTTGACATTTTTTGTTAAAATGTACGGTTTTTGGGCAGTTTAGGTTTGACATTTTCAAACAGCCGCCATTTTGAAACGCATAATTGGATATAATCGCTTATTTTTGATAAAATAGAACATTGTTAATGCCAAGTTTGAACTCAATCAGTCAAACTCTTGATATGAATTGTTTTGTAAAAACAAAAAACAAAAATGGCGGATATCTGGTAAAAGAAATTTTTTCTGACTTATGTTCATATGAATAATTTTGCTTTTTTTTTTAGATCCCCTATCATCCCCTGAAGTTTGCCAACCTCTTAAAACATCCTGTATATGTTGCAAGTTCATATTCCATGTAAATTTAACGCTAAACAAAATATAATTTAAGAAATACATTACAGTACACGGTCAATCTTTTCTATATTCTTCATGGACTGTAGAAGGGCTAATGAAACATATACCAACACAAATTCTAAAACAATTTATTTACATAGTAAAATAAGTCTATTTACAAGTTTATTTTCTACAATCTGGTACCTACTCAAATGTTTTTCAAGTATTACAGTTTATTTATTTTAAAACTATTGCTACAGATTAAAATGATTATAAATATTTGTTTATAATGTTGCAAATTGCAACCACTCTTACAAAATTCAATTGAAATGTTAAATTGTAAAACTTGGTGTGTTTTTTTATAAGCATTGAGTAATTAATGACCAAAACTGTATTTATTGGGGTAGTAATTGTGCATCTGGCATACTTAGAATGATTGTGTTAGCCCTGGAAATAGTAAGATTGGTGTAATGATTTGACTCATTCCATAAAGAAGTTCTGCCTAGATTTCTTGCCTACAACCCGACCCGAAAAATTCCACACGGATTGAGGATCCCCAAAACTATAACATTTCTTAAAACTTATCTAGTAAAATTTGGCATGAAATAACTTCGGTTGGGTGCTGAGCTGTGTTAACTCAGCCTACAAGCGTAGGTAGGTTTCAATGTTTCTATTTACTGCCATTAAACAAATAATATTTTAAAGCTGACAGAAGGCGACTTATGATGCTTTGGTTAATAACTGGACTTCACTTAGCAGAACATGGTGCATTAGCAAAAATATGAGATAAACAGATAAATAATTCTACCACGCAGCTGAACCGTTTTAGGGTTTACACCAACTATTTGGGAAATAGGTCTACTTAAGAAGGCGCTGCCTGTGTGCACGAAATATATTATTAGAATTTTTTTTGCAGCTTAGCTTCCATCTTTGACTCACGCACTCCTTCGTTCCATTCGCAGCGGAAACACTCGCTTTTCTAGTTTTTCCTTTGACCTTGCAGCTTTGGGTTGTGGACTGCTTTACTTCGCCCGCAGCGTACTGTCGGCCTAGAATCAGAAGGTGCCCACACGGTAAAATCCAATACGTGGATTTGAAACGGACTACTTTAAGGTATTTTACGTTTTGATCGAATCCGGGGGGGAGGGACCAAGCAAGCTATATAAGGTCCTGTAAAAAAAAATGTGCAGAATAATATCCTACAGAACTTACAGCCTTAGACTGCAACGAGAAACTCATCCACAGTGCAGGAAGCATTAATTTTCAGCCACCGCTTTAATTTGTTTTTAAAAACATTGACTCCCATGTTTCTTTAAATTCTTTGGGGAGTTTGTTCATGAAACGGACACCAGTCTCAGACGGTAGCTTGTCAAAAGCGTTTAATCTTTGCTGTTTGCCAAGGAATCATCTTTATGTCGTCTATTGTATGTATGTACATCAACGTTTCGAGTAACCGAACTCTTATACTTGTAATGTAAAATTACTTAAATAATGTACATACAAGGAAAGGTAAAAATTCTTAGATTTTTAAATGCTTCTCTACAAGAATCTCGATAGCCCAGACGAGCCATAATTCTTACTGCTAGCTTTTGTAGCCTAAAGACCCTTTGGGTCATTTGTTTTGTTGAATCACCATAATTTCCCCATTTGTTTTGTTTTGTAGAGCAATTCCATAATTTAGGTGAGAGGAAAATAGACCGAAGTACGCTAATTTTAGAACGTGTCCCGGACAGAACCGTGCCAGTGACCTGAGCAGAAACACCACTGAACTCAGTGTCTTACACAGTTCACTAATGTGCTCCACCCAAGACAGTTTGCTGTCAAGAATGAGCCCTAGAAACTTTAGCGATGATACAGTCTCTATTTGTTGCTCATCCAACACTATATTAAGACCTTCTCCTGAGTCAGGCTTCAATCCAAAAAGCATGCATTTGGTCTTTAATGGATTCACTTTGAGATTATGCTCATGAAAATACTGGCAAGCTCTGTTAAACACATTTATTTCAATACCGGACATTCGGTGTCCTTTTAGACTTATAGTGGTATCATCAGCATACTGAATTAGACCACCACCCCTAACACTGAAGTGTAGATCATTGATATAGAGAACAAACAATACTGGGCCTAGAATGGATCCCTGTGGAACTCCATAATTTAGGTCCATTGGGTCGGATAAAACATTTTTGACCTGAACCACTTGTTTTTTGTCATATATGACTTTAGCCAATCAAGTGGTAGGCCTCTGATCCCACATATTTCTAATTTATTAAATAGTAAATCAAAGTCTACACAGTCGAAAGCCTTGAACAGGACCAGAAATACACTAAGTGCATGTTCTTGCCCATCCATGGCTGTTAAAATGAACTCAGTTAAATTAATAATAGCATCAGTTGTCAACTTACCTTTAATAAATCCAAACTGGTTCTGAACAGTAATGTTAATTTTTTTAGGAAATTTTTAAGGCGTTTCAGAAAGAGCTTTTCAAAAACTTTACTGATTGCAGGGAGCAAGGAAATCGGACGATAATTCGCCATTGCTTTCTTGTCTCCATTTTTATAAATAGGGAATACTTTAGCTATTTCAAAGTAATCTGGAAAGATACCTTCCGCAAAGGAATTGTTTACCATAACTGTTAAAGGCTTAATCAGCTCTTGAGAGCATGTTTTTAAGATCCAAGTAGACACTCCGTCTAGTCCAGTGGACTGGGAGTTCTTTAAGCCTATGAGTGTTGCTGCCATCTCAGCCTCACACACAGGAAACAATGCCATCGAGGAGGGAGGAGAAGAAGAAACAATATTTATATTTATATGGTTGGCAGGCTTTGATCCCTCTGGATTACTTGCGTTAGCAAACAAATTATTAAATAGATTTGCCACACTCCATGGATCAGCATTACGCCTCCCCCCTAACCCCAAGGTGATTGTTCCATTCGATTTCCCAGCTTTGTTACCGAACAATCACAACAATATTAAATTGAGAATAGAGAAGACAGAGAGATTATGATACTAATGGAGACTATCAAATGAAAATGTAAATGCAACGCAAAATTTTATTCAAAAAGAATATTTAAAATCTAGAAGTGATTTTTGAGAATTATAACTTTGCTAAACGTAGTGAGAATTATCACTAAAATTTTTTTGAAGAGGTGGATGGTGGGAGTCAGAATGTATTGTGATGTCGGTTGTGGTTAGCTTTCTGTATATCTTATACTGTAATGAAATTCGTTTTGATGTTTTGTATCTGTTATGTCTAGAAAATTTATAGTGTTATCTTTTTCAATTTGTAGCAAGAACTGTATTTTTGGATTTATTTAAATAATATAGTTGTTTAATTGTTGTATTTGTCTAATAGTTCCGTTAAAAATTATAAATATGTCATCCACAAATCAGGTGTAATTTATAATTTGGTCGTAAAACTTGTTCGAATTGGACAACAGAAATTCGTTTTCATGTTGTTAAAAAATACGTCCGTCAAAAGACCTGAAAGTGGCGGTCCCATTGCTAGTCCCTCTTTTTGGACATATTTTCCACTATGGGAGAAATAATTCTGTTCAAGTGTTACCTCCAATAAGTTAATTAGTTCCAGAGAATTTAGTATGTTGGTTTATTTATTGTGTTTCAAGGTGGGATAAAAGTCCCAAAATGAATCACAAATATAAAAAAAGAGGTCACTTGATGGAAACATGGTAAGAAACTTTATTTAAACCAATCAGTGACCTGGATACTGAAAATGAATTCATTATTGAGATATATGTGCATACTTGAAGTACAGAAATGATCAGTTTTGAAAGCATTTTAATTTACTGCACCACACAAAATATATTGCTGTAAATGGTTTTTATTAGTTTCCGCTCGATTAAGGTTACCCTTGTATTTTGTACTATAGCGTTAAGTTATTATTTATGTTTTGATTAAATAATGCTTTAATAAGAGAAGTAGTGTTTGCTTTCCGTCCCATCAAGAGCTGAAACATAAAACAAGTTTTTCATTACACAACGAAAAAGATAAGCTAGACAGTATGAAATATTGAAAAGCATTTTAATATTGACTTTAGCATAAAATATTTAAAACTTTAATTAAATTTTTTTATACCTTGACCTGAATTTTTCAAAACTATCAGATAAGGTATGTAGTGCCTGCTTGCAGACACTGTGGAACTGCTGCACCATGTATTCAGGCCGTCTGTCCGTCTGTACACGATTTTGACAAGTACCTTAATATCTCAGAAACGGTTCAAGATATAATCTTGAAACTGGGCATGAATATTCATCTAACTAGGGTAAACTTTACTTTCAAAAATTGTTTTTCTGAAATTATTCGATTTAAAATTTTGGCAGTTGAAAATTTTAAAACTTAAATATCTTGGAAACTATACATTTTACAAAAACATTTAAAGACACCAAATGTTTAGATTATCTCAAGACAAATTCAACGATATATGGTTTTTAATAATTGTGCCATAAATAACAGAGGTAACTCAAATTTAGTGGTAAAATAGCCATACATAGCCCTACATAGCCCTACCTACGTAGCCATACATAGCCCTACATAGCCATACATAGCCATACATAGCCCTACATAGCCCTACATAGCCCTACATAGCCATACATAGCCCTACATAGCCCTACCTACGTAGCCATACATAGCCCTACATAGCCATACATAGCCCTACATAGCCCTACATAGCCATACATAGCCCTACATAGCCCTACATAGCCCTACATTCGACCACTAAATTTGAGTTATCACCGTTATTTATGATTCAATTATTAAAAATCTTATTGTTGGATTTGTCTTAAAATACTTTAAAAATTTTGTGTTTACATTTTTTTGTAAAACGTATAGTTTCCTAGATTTTTAAGACTGAAAATTTTTCCACTGCCGCCATTTTTGAAACGGATTGTTGCAGGAAAACAATTTTTTTAGTAGAATATACCCTAGTTAGATGAATATTATACCAGTTTCATTATTTTATATCTTAAACCGTTTCCGAGATATTAAGATATTTGTAAAAATCACATACAGACCGACAGACAGAAACCAGAGCGAGATAGGACACATGTTATATTGTATTATTCGCTAGTTTTTAGTTGACAAATAACCCCGTAAAGTTTTGGACAGTCGAAGCTGGACACCTTGTACAATCCCAGTTTATGAAAAATATACAAAAATCTTGTATGGAACTGTGCGCTTCACAGTTCCAACGGCATGGTGTTTGGCTGTTGTGCACATGCGTATGCGATGCTGAGAGAAATAGAGAGCTCTGTAGCTCCAGCAGTGCCGACCCTGTACTCCAAGTGTAGTAATGAGGCTATGATTTCAGTAGGAACTAATTTATTTATTAGACATTTATCAGACAGGCGAAGTAATAGATTTAAATAGCACAAGCAGAAATTAATACTTTGTTAAAGTAAAAAAATAAATCTTAGTTAAATTTAAATCAAGAATATAAAGTAAAGAAAATTATTGATGTTTTCGTTCAAATTAAAAGAAGAAGAATCAATTTCATTTTTAAATGAACACCTAGACCTAGCTTCAATGACAATAACTCCGTAAATTAAATAAGTAAATTAAAATATAGACTTTTATCTATGAGAACGTGCCAAATTCAAGTATTTTAAACATTTTGTTTGCAAGCTAAAAATGTGGAAATGAAAAACGCTAAAAATTTAAACGACAATAACTCCGTATGGAATTAATATATTTGAAAACGATTATAGGCAGTAATTCTACTCACTATACTGCTTCTTTTAATGTAATAAAAAGTAACATTTATAATCCAAAATTTGCATTTTTTTCTTAAAATGTTGCAAAGGGGGACCCTTACCACTTACAAAAACGTGAAAAACACCTCTTTTGTCCGGCCTATATCTCGGAACCTATTGGAGATAACGCCCTGGACTTTAAAGTAAATTAAAATATAGACTTTTATCTTTAAGAATGTGCCAAATTCAAGTATTTTGAACATTTTGTTTAAGAGCTACAGCGTTTTGAAAAGAAGCTTGCAAGCTAAAAACGTGGAAATGAAAAACGCTAAATATTTAAATGACAATAACTCCGTATGGAATTAATATATTTGAAAACGATTATAGGTAGTAATTCTACTCACTATAGGCCTACTGTGGAAATGAAAAACGCTAAATATTTAAACTGTATCAATTTAGGTTAAAATAAGTAACAAATGTTTGATTTTGTTCTTTTAGGATTTTATAAAGTTCTGAATAAATTTTTGTTTCACACATGTTTCTTTCCTTAGGCACAATTTTAAAACGAAGGCTAAACATTTTCTAATGCAACATACAAACCAATTTCGGCTACGAGCCGCCACTGACTATTATTGAAAATAATTAAATTTATAAGAATAAAATAAGTCACAGCTACTAGGCCTAATAAATATTAAATACAAAAGCAATTAATTCATGCAGTCAAACACTTACTTCAAAATATACTGATTTTGGTGCATGCAGTGATGTTCATAATGCAACACTGACAAAAAATATTGCTCTCATATCAAATGACTCCGATTGTTATGTTAATACAGTAGAAACTCATTAAGTCAGATTAACTATGGCAAAAGCCATCCAGGTTAATCAGAGAATGTGGAAGAAACAAGCAAATAAAACATGCTCAAACCAATAATGAATCGTCTAGTGTTTCTAATTTAGCATTTTTCGCTTTACACCGATTATCTAAACCAGGGATAGATAACCTTTTCATTCCTACCGCTCACTTTTGTATTGTAAAAGGGACCAGGCACGGATTACTCATAAGGCCAACAAAAAATTTTTTACTTCTAGTCGAGCGTGAGTAGCGAGCGTCAGGGTTCCACTAGCCTTGAAAGAGAGAGGCGGGTGTTGAGGAGATTCTAGTGGGGCGGCGGATGACTCACGCCAAGATCACGTCACTGCCGTCAGCCCAATCCCTCCCTCCGCCCTCACATCACTAGTCAGTGACATCGCTAAAGGGCATAATTTAGAACTTTGGCCTAGGGCGTAAATATGCTAATCAGGGCCTGCCCACCACCTTGTACAGCGTGTATCAAAAATGACTTTACAACTTTATTCAAACAACTTACAGACGTAATCTTGGTGTCATGTTGAAGGAAAGTAGATCAAGTTTTGACTTGACTACAAACGCTAGCAGCAGTTGCAGCAAATTTGGCTGTCTACCGGTTCCAAGCGTGTTCGCTGTGCGTTTTGGATTGAAGAGTCCAAGTCTGCGACAACTGTGCAATATAATTTTCGTACAGAATATGGTAAATATCCTCCCAGTAGGCCTGCTATTTATCAGTGGCATAAGTGTTTCATTGAAACTGGATGTTCGGTAAGACACAACAAATCCTCTACGTCTGACGACGTTGTAGAGCAAGTGGGAGAAAGCTTTTGGAACAGTCCTACCAAATCAACCCGCCGTGCTTCGCTGATTGCTGGGCGACCCACACGATTGTTTGGCGTGTGTTGATAAAACGGTTGCATCTCGAACCATCCAAGTTATACGTGGTGCAAGAATTAAAAGACACTGATAGGATAAGGACTTTTGTGTGGGAATGCTACATCGGTCGGATGAAGATTTCATCGGAAAGATTATTTTTAGTGATGAAGCCACTTTTCACTTGAGTAGTACAGTTAATAAACATAATTGTAGGATTTGGGGCAGTGAAAATCCTTGGAACATGTACGTGTTAGCCCAAAATTGAACGTGTTTTGTGCAATCAGCAAGGGCAACAGAATTATAAAATACAGACGAATTTAGTTTAGATGGTAGAGCCTAACAACTTTAATGCAGCATGCACATCAGTTTTGCACTAGCATTTGATCTACAATGTAACCTTTTCGTTTGTGTGATCTGTATTTTTGTATTTAGTCATTAAAACATGTATTGTTATAATTTGGTTATTTATTATAATAAAAATAAATGGTTATTATTTAAATATTGCGTACATATTTGCTTTTTAACAAAAGAAATCTGTAAAAATGTGTTGGGTTTGGGATTTTGTAGATATATTCTCTAAGGTTTCCCCTGAAGGTCAATAACTAACAGTCTCAAGAACAGATTTTGAGTACCTCTTTCCAACTTTTAAATAATTTGGTAAATTTACAAAACATTATTCTACATATGAATGTTTGCAATGACCTACTTACGAGTGGGCGGAGCTAGTGTCTACAAATACTATTTTACAGTTCTTTTTACATGCTTTACCAACTAAAAACATATCAAGTCTAACAGTTTAATAACTACTCTGGTTCTAAATACATACCAGAAGCTCAAAGGATAAAGAGCAAATCCGAAGATTAGGTTTGGACTTCTCAGGATAGTAACGGTGTTTTTTTTTGTAAAATTGTTATCACTTGCCAAATCTAAGTTTTCTAAATGTGTTTCGTGAGTGTAAATGTACTGTTGAACTTGCCGGTCAGGGCGTATTTTCTCTCCCATTAAGCTGTTTTTTGTTGGAATTGTTTCAAATATTTTCATCCCAAACAGGTTTTAACCTCGTGATGAATCGACCCTTTCCTGTTTTCTACTACGAATCTATATTTTATATGTATTATATTTTGTACCGTGAATAGTTGTTTATTTATTATTAAGCGTATAATTTAAGTTACACATTTTTTACCGTTTAAATTATGTATGAAAAGAGTCAAATAAATTTTAATTTCATTTCATTAAGTTCTATACTTTAAACAGGGTTTTGATTGTAATTTCCGTAGCAATGAAACGACAAAATGTATTGTTAGTTTTCGACAACTTATTTTGAATAACATCTGAAGTAAATATTGTTATTGTGTAAGTATTTTTAAGAAATGTTAGTAATTGATTTTAAGGTAAGACTTGGCCTTGAGGGAAAGATTATGTTAAATTAAATTGTATTAGAAAAGCAAGAAAGGCGATTAGATTGTTAAATTGTTTTGTTCTTTTTTCCAAATTTAAAATCATACGTTATACTGTTAAACACAGAATTTTCAGGACATTGTTACTAAAAAATGAACTACTCGACTGAAGAATGAATTTGGGAATTACTGTATTGCGTACGTTGTAGTCAAAATAGTTTGTGGAAAGTTTAAATTTATTGTCTAAGCAATGTTTACGAGAGAATCATCAGCCATCTTGCAATGACACAAGGCTTCCAAAGGGATCTTTTACAAGTTTGTTAGGTTTGTCTGGTGACTGTGGATTCCTTTGTTTCTGAGAAGATAAGTTTCCAGAAGTCGTAGATGCGTCCCTGAAGGGAAATAACCAACAATCAACATGTAGGAAATCCTAATTGCTTTACACATACATGTACATATATATAACAAATACAGTAGAACATCGGTTATCCAAGTTTCCGTATTAACCGAGGAAAATTTAAAAAAAACAAAAAACTTTTGTCAAAATCAATTCTGTTAACCTACAAATAAATGTAAGTTAACTGAATTGATTTGGATAAAGAATTCACAGCTTCAGAGGATTTCTCAATAAGTGAAATAATAGTAAAAACTTTGTGTTAGATGGAACAGAAGGAAAACAAAACAGTAGTTTGCCGAGTACGTCATGAAAACATTTACGCTCTTTACCCAACACTATAGTACAGTGACCTTTAGTGGACGGTTAGTATAGTAAAGGATGATGTGGTCTTGGGCCTGTTTAAACAATTCTCCTCGCGGCATCGTATTTAGGACTCACCATCCGTTCCCTCGAGTTGTTTCTTCCCCCTGCTACTGTACCAGTATGTTGTTCTTTTGTTTTTAATGTTTTAGTGTTCAGTGTCGGTGTTAAAATTTGTGAATGAGAGTGTCATTATGAGTGGAAAGCGAAAGCGTGTTTTTTATCTTCAAATAAAAAATGGGAAGTAATTAAACGATTAGATGGAGGCGATTCAATAAGAAAAGTGGCAAGTGATTTAGGTGTTGGGGAAGTGACTGGCAGGGAGACGAAATAGATCGGAAATTGAAAAGTATGTATTCAAATAAAGAAGAAGCAATAAAAAAACTAGCATGAAAAAACTTCAGAGGCATTATTTTTGTACTTTTTATTACAGTATCCAATTGCTTTCATTTGAGTACATTATCAAACCTTCTTTGTTTATTTAAAACTATATTATTTAAAGCCAAATAAAGTAGATTTTGAAGTAAGTATAGCTCCAAATCAGCCAAAACGACGTAAATGACGCAGGAACTCGTACCTCAATGGTTTTCTCCCGGCCTATCGTATTTTCCGAGTTTTTGGTTATCCGAAGTCTGCCCGGTCCCAATTACCATGGATAATCGAGGTTCTACTATATATTTTTTTAATATTTGAAAAAATACACTTAATCTACTAAATAAACAAAAAGCACTCGAACAAAAATCTATTTATACTTAAATTATTGTTTTCCATTTTATAACGTATGCGTAAAAATAAACAGTACTGAGACTAAATCAGCTGTGGTTGGTTTTTAGAACAGATAATTGAATCGTTGATTGTTGCCAGGCCACGTTGCTTATTACTTTCTTGTTCGAGGTTAGTTAATGCTGTAATTGTTCTTACCGCTCCAGAGAAATTTGTATCTTGGAGCATTATTTTCGCTCATATAAATATACCGGTGGTCCTAGTTTGATGCGAACTGCAGTAGAGTTTCAAGAACGATTTCACAAACAGCCGCCAAGTAATGCCGTAATGATAAGGGTTGTTGGAAAATTCCGTCGTACGGGTAGTGTTTTCACTCAGGGTAATGGGTGTGTAGGCATAAAAACGGTCTCTACGAATGAAAGCCACGGTAGATTTCTTATTCAAGTCCTATAGTCTCCGAAAAGAAGCCTTCACCGGATAACTTTAAAAATGAAAATCAGTAATACGTCTTTGAGAAGAATTTTTAAAAACCTTGGTGGATTCCCGCACAGAATACAAACTGGACAACCTTAAAAGTAAGGGACAAACAAGACAGAGTAGTTTATTGTACCTCAATGTTAGCAAAGGGCTATGATGAACCAAAAAATGTAAGGTTTTCAGATGAAAGTAATTCCAACAACAAACCAAAAAGTCATACTTTGCTTAAGGGTTTCCTCAACGACAAACAACACGTTCTGTGTGTTCACGAAAAAGGTCAAATGAAATCCACGGTAAACTACTTAACCCTTTGCACTCGGATGGCCAGTACTACTGGCCATTTCTCAGTCAGCTCTGAATATTTACAGAATTAGACATCATCACAGCTTACGTTACTGTTGTCAGCTTTGCCGCCATCTTGACCGTGTGGCGTCAACAGCTCAAAATTATTTACATTACTATCGGAAATGTTGTTAGTGGGTATTTATTTTTTGTTTGACAAAATCATGGGCTTTTAGTAACTCTTTTATTTTGCCATACAAAAGTGTTGATATATTGTTATTGGTGCGTTTTTGGTTTAGCCGTAAATCTATAGTTATAATATATTTTAATTAATTAATAAAATAAACCATTGTATACAACTTATCTAACAAAATTTTTTGGTAATTTAAAATAAAACAAAATCAAGTACTTGTTAACAAAAAAACACTTAAAAGCAATAATAAACTATATCAAAGACCACGAAAGAATACCGTTGAGGGACGGGTTTGTGTACACCGAGATCTTGAACGCTCCAATCACCGTAGTGCGACGTTGTCACGTTCTTCCCACGCTTTTAACAGAATGCGGCTGACTCAACACATTTATAATTCTTAAACTGTGCGATCAAGCCTCGAGCGGTAAATACAAGGAGTGTTCGAGGCTAGTAGATATGGCAACGCTGCGCGCCCATCCTATTGGCCGCCTCGCAACGGTATTCTTTAGTGGTCATTGATATAATTAACTTTTGTTCTATTAAATTACTTCAAACTTTAAAAACACTAGCCTAGACCGTAAAACTAAACTGTTGGTAAGGTTATAATGTTACGAATATTACTACGTTTTGGTACAACACAGACCAGAGAAAAAGCGGGAATTAATTAGTTTAAGATTTGGACGCTAGGTTTCAGCACAATCCAGACAAAATAAACAATGCTGATCATTTGTGTGTCCACTCCTTCTGGCCATCCGGGCGTTTGAGGGATTTTAACTTGTCCAGTAACACTGACCATCCGATCTGAGAGGAACGTAACTTGCACCAACCGTTCATACTTGACAAAGAAATGGCTGTGATATATTATATTGTTATTGGTGAGTTTTTGGTTTAGTCATAAATATATAGTTATAATATATTTTAATTAATGAATAAAATAAACCATTGTATACAACTTATCTAACAACATTTTTTGGTAATTTAAAATAAAACAAAATCAAGTACTTGTTAACAAAAAAACACTTAAAAGCTATAATAAACTAAATAACTTCTGTTCTATTAAATTACTTCAAACTTTAAAAACACTAGCCTAGACCACCGCAAAACTAAACTGTTGGTAAGGTTATAATGTTACGATTATTACTACGTTTTGGTACAACACAGACCAGAGAAAAAGCGGGAATTAATTAGTTTAAAATTTGGACGCTAGGTTTCAGCACAATCCAGACAAAATAAATAATGCAGGTCATTTGTGTGTCGACTCCTACTGGCCATCCGGGCGTTCGAGGGATTTTAACTTGTCCAGTAACACTGGCCATCCGATCTGAGAGGAACGTAACTTGCACCAACCGTTCATACTTGACAAAGGAATGACTGTGGCCAGCACTACTGGCCATCCTAGCCCAGAGGACTTATATTAGAAATCCTACCAGAGTGCAAAGGGTTAAGCAAGTACTGAAGTAAGAAGCCTTTGCTAGAATGAATGTAAGAAATACACTTTGAGAAGAATGTTTGAAAACGTTGGTGGATTCCGGTTAAGCAGACAAACTGTTCAACCTTTTAATGTAAAGGGAAAAATACAAAATAGTTTATTGCGTCTCAATGTTAGCAATGAACTACGAGAAACCTGGTTTTCTGCAAAGTGTGTGGTTTTCATATGAGAGTCATGTTCACCAACAGGCAAACAAAATGTTAAACAACTGACGGGGTCGTAGAGAAGCCACAATATAGTGAGCGTGTCGCAGTTTCAGAGAGAGGCATACTGCGTCCGTATTTCGTTGAAGATGATAACAGGAACACTGTCACTATAAACCAGCTACGTTACAGAGAGAACATCTCCGACCTTTTGTAAGAGATCTGAATAGATTTTGTCGTGCTAGCAATCAGGCTTTCGGTTCCCAGAGGTTCCAGCAAGATGGCGCCACCAGTCACACTGTTGTAGCCGCTATTGCTTTACTTCAAAGAAAATTTGGCAACTGCCTGATATTCCCGAGGAACAAACTTTCTATACCCATCCCGCTCCAATGACCTTTCACGGTTTGGAGTTTATGTGTGGGCAAAGATGTAGCCACCGACGACTACCATTGCAGAGCTTCATGAAAAAATAATTAGATACGTTAGATACTTTCCAAAGAATCACAGGCAAAACTGGAACTGTTGGAATGGGATTAATTGTCTGATCACAACTGTCTTGCCAGGATAAACGTTAAGTGCTTTATCCCGTTCATTTCTCTTGTCTCAACACTTCAACAACCTCCTTTAGTTACACACAGTCGACCGAACATTTATTTGTTCAATGCTATCGCATCTTAACCCTTTCCACTCGAGTGTCGGGGCAGCCCCGCACCCTACTAACTCCTATGTTGGGCAAGCCCCGAACTCGCTATGCCAATGTTCTTTGATTGCATTTGAAAGGCCATAGTTACTTTGATAACCGCTATTGTTGAAGTTTAATATGTGCTGCTATCTTTGGAATTTTTTTAGAACCATTTGAGTTCAGTTTCTCTGGTAAATAAATCTTAGAAAATGTAATGTTTGCCGTCTTTGGCCGCTCTGTAAACAGCTGTCTGCTCTCGCCGTTGTTTGGTTCCTACTTACTAGGCAGTGTTTTAGTGAGCTTAGGCGTTGTTTAGTTTTGTTGTACTAGGTTATCATGTGTAATTTCACAGTTTATTTTTTAATATTGTTCTTTTTACAATAATGATTGTTGTGAAATAAAATGAACGAAGACGACGGCAGTTTGTTACAAAATGACGGGAGTGGCGACAGAACTTTTGTTTCGAACCTGAGTGATTCCAATATTACCAATAAGTTTTGAAAAAAGCTTTTCTTACTAGGTTTGACCTATATAATGCTGTTGCTAAGCAATAAAATAAATAGTTGAGGCAATTTTGTACAAGTTAATGTCAAAACAATTTTTTTTTCATAAAATTTTTTTTACAAAATCATTGTTTTTCAATTATAATTTTTTTATAATGTATTATTGTGTCTAAAATATTTGTAAACCACTTAATTTTGTTTGTAACGATATAGACAACAAAAAACAAGCAACAAATATAGGTCTTCCCATTGAAAATTTTTCCAAAATTATTGTTTTTTCCTACAAATTTAAATTTTTTTCAGTAAATAAAAATTTAAAAAAATATAGACCTACTTAAAAATAAAAAAATATGTTTTATTTCATACCAATCTATACTTTAGTCAAAGAAGAAACTACAAATAAAAAATCAGCCTTTTAGAACTGACAGAAATACTTTTTTCAAGTAATCAAATTAAAGTGCAATATTCGCTCAAAATTAAATGGAGCTGATAGCAACACTAGGTCCCCAGTAATTGGAGTGGAAAGGGTTAATAGTTGATGATTACTGGTACTACGGTACGATATATTTACACAACACTAAAACTTAAAGATTATTAATGAAATAAATTCATTAATGCGAAAAACAATTTCGCAGAATTATGACACTACAACCGACTGGTTAGAATTGATGCTAAAACAGGTGTTTGCGATAACGTTATTGATTTGACTGACGATATGCTCGAACTGACGCATCAACCGAGGCCGTTAAAACCAAGTCCGACTGTATTTGGACCGCTGTCATAGTTAGATCCAAGCTTTACAGTACAGTTTGTATAATGTTTCAAGTATTTTTACACAAACAAATAGAAATTATGCACAAGCTGAACACGTGCTTCGTTTAAGTATTCAAAACATTAAGAATATAATAATCATTCAATTTTATTTCATTCAAGCGTTGGTCAGTTTTGTATTGAAAAAATCAAAACCATGCTTTCAAAATCTGTACATATATCTTTTTTACTCACCCTTTATTAAGGCCTGATTTGACGTTCCACGATAAACGACGATTTGAACGACCTCGTAGGGTGTCGTTAAGGCTTAAACAAAGAAGAAGAAAGAATTAGTCCTCAACTAAACTTACAAAATATAATTAACAAGGATTTATTCTTAAAATTTTTGTTCTGGAATTTGCCATCTATTGTGTATTTACGGATTTTGTAGTCTTTTTATATAGTTTTATGGTATTTTTATGACCTTTTTATGGTTTTAATTTTCTTTTTATGGTGTTTAAAAAAAATGTTTTTCTGTGATCTATATAATGGCGTTTATGATCTTTTTATGTTGTTTATGGTCTTTCTTATTTTTTTATAGAATATAATGTGTTGCCTCAGACTGTTTAATATATTGTAATAAATTACCTTGAATTAGTTACAACCCTATACCTACATGATGTAATCAGCAAACTAAAGTAAACGTTTACTGATAACCGATGTCCACATCTAGTATCTTACCTGCAGCTGGACAAGGACGACCTAAATAATGTGGCCACAAACATTTTTATTATATTATATTAACGATGAGTTTTACTCTGATTTTGTGTGTGTTAGTGTTGTGTGTTACTCGTGTATATGTTAATAAAAGCCTGACAAAGCCGACAGTGTTCGGCGAAATCACGCTGCAGCTAAGATCAATAATAAGGAACTGAAAAAAACTAATTCAAGGTAATTTATTATGTCTATTTTATGGTATTTTTGGTCTCTTTATTGCCTTTATGGTTTTTATAGTCTTTTTGTGGTGTTTATGGTCGTTAAGTTCTTTTTATGGACTTAATGATCTTTTTAAAGTGTTTTTTGTGGTCTTTATAGACTTTTTAATGGCGTTTATGGTCATTTTGGTCTTTTTTGTTTTTATATACTATTTATGGTGTTTATAGTCTTTTTTATGGTCTTTTTAAGTCTTTATGTTCTTTTTATGGTCTTTGTAGTCTTTTTTTTTGTATACTCTGACATTTTCACAAAAACTATGATTGATTAGGCACTTGGATCGAGGCAGCGTTGACCTGGAATCTTACGGATGCGTAGTGGGTACAGAGTTTTTGTGTAAATGATAGGAATTTTCTTTCTATAATAGCAATAAAATGTGCAAATTTGGGTTTAAGCCTCTGCTTGAGCATGAGCAACGTAATACGTATATAACATAAAATGAACAGACACCATGATATTATTTATATGATGGCTCTTGCAGGGAAAGCAGAAAGCTTTGTTTTAATGAATTCCAGAGCTCGAATCGTTCCCGCACTACTTAAGGGGAGCATTTAACGAATCAATTTAAAAAAAAAATCTAAATTTATTTTATTTGTTTTTTTATTCATTGAAGTATTTTTTTTTTAGAAAATATAAGGGTTTCATCCATAAAAAAATGTTTAGCTGTTAAAAAAGTTAAAAACCAAACTAAGTCTCGCCTACGAGCTCGTGCTAATATATTGTAAATTCTGGGATTATGTTTCTGGTGTTAGCAACACCGCTAACAACTCAACTTACGATATAAAGGTTTTAATCAAAAATATTTATCAGGACATGGCAGACCCAAATATCTTAAAAAAGTGCCTGCACCAAAGAATTCAAAACCCAAACGAGAGTTTTGACAAAGTTGTTTGGACAAAAATACCCAAAAATTTGTTTGTGGGACTTGACACTTTCAGATTAGGTGTATATGACTCTGTGTTGAGCTTCAATGCTTCAATGATGGGTTTTCAAGTAAATTGGCCATTTAAAAACTGCTAGGCCTACAGTTAAGCTCCAAAGCAGTAAACACTCTTTGCAGTTTTGACATTTTGCGAATGAAAAAAGCCAACAAAGCGGCCGAAAACATTACCCGAGCAGCCAGAATTGCCAGGAGAAAAAGGAAAATAGACCTGGATGCAGAGGATCCAGACTATGGTGCAGGGATAATATAACTCATTCTAGATAAGATTTTACTTTTAACGCTAGTTTCCCGAAACTTTAGTTTTTATTGACGCAGGTACATTTTTCTCAGGAACTATGAAAGATAGAAAGCTGACATTTTTTTTGGTCATACTTTATACTACTTTCTACAAACACATGCAAAATCAAGGCTATATCTTAACATTACCATAGTGTAAAATTGTAAATTCTATAAAAAAAATGTTTTAAAAAAAATTTCTAAAAAATAAAAATGTTCAGTTTTGGAAAATAGTCTTATAGCATGTGTTTGCTTAAAAAGGAGTATATAATGTTGTGATAAATTTTCAAATATGTAGCACTTACACTTTTTGAGAAAAATTTACCTAAAGTTGCTTAATTTAACATGGGCCAGAATAATGATTACGCGCTCCCCTTAACAATGAATAGAAGCCTGTCTGCATGCCCAAGGTATAGACTGTTTATCAAGTACAACTCACCTCTTCCCAATTTGTCTCTTATCCAATTCCTTCTGTATTGAGTCGGGCAGACGATGGGGTGGTTTACTTTTATCATCAGCTAACTCCTGTTGAAAATATCATGTTTTAGAATATTTATTAAAAACAAAATGGTTAAAATTGGAAAAGAATCTATCGTCACTTAGAGAACAATACCAATGAATACTTAAATGATAAGAAGCGCACGTCTTATGGACTCAATTCTAACAGATTTTACAAACTTGGCGCCCTAAAGATTTGTAGTTGGGCGCGACTCCGAGAGGAAGCGCTGGCAAACCATTTAGCGTGCGGTGGAGAGCGAGAGAGTGTTTCTCCCCTCTCCCTCTCACTCGGTCTACGATTGGCTAGTCGGACTAAAGAAACGAATTTATGTGTTCAAGAGAGATTTTCAAACTTATCTTTGTTGTACATAGAGAAGAAAATACTCAGAGAACATAAAAAATATTGGAACTAACGATATTGAAGAAAAGTTCGCTATGAAAAACAGAAAGTTACAGTTGATATAGACACTTTTATACTTGGACTATTTATTAATATTTCAAAGGAAGTTCATAATAAAAGTAAATATTTAAATTTAAAATGCATCCCTTTTGCTAAATACAATAAACATTTAAGTATTCATTGACAATACCGCTTGACTGACAATTTAACAAAATTACCTTTTGCTTCCAATTTGTTATGGTGGACTTTTCGCATCACTAATACAATGTTTACGATAAAAATCCTAGAGAAAGCAGCACCATTGCACAAAAACAAAACTGCCTGAATCATTGGCGGATCAAGGGGGGGGGGGGGGGGGCTGCCAGCCCCATCCTTTGGGTTATTATATTTGTGTTTTGTTTAGTCCAACTGCACAACTGAGTAGTTTCAGACAACACTAATTTTATTGAATATTTCATTCACTAAATATTATTAAATCTCAATAAAACAAATACCATTGAAAATTAAATGTTTCAAACTTTAATTTTTGTATTTACAAATTTTTTCTAAAACGTATATTTACATAATTACGTAATCATCGTTGTAAAATTGTAGTTGTCTAAATCAACTGATGCCGTGCGAGAAAGCACAAGCAAATGACTCAAACTCGTCACTTTTTAAAGGCACATAACCGTTAGACATACTTATTTTGAGAAGAAGATAAGGATACCATTAGATTCGTCAAGGTTTGAACATTCTATTACTGCCCTCCAATCATCCTTCACTCTTATAGTTTCTTAGGTATGAAAACCCTTGCAATTGGACAGTTTTCAAACAAATGAGAAAGCACATTTTGGAATCAATGTATCTATTACAAATCGATATATTTTTATAATGATTTTTATATCGATTTGAAGTGCAAGTTCTTTATTTTCATTTGATATAAGGAAAACCTGGCTTAGTGTTCCGAGGCTATTCGGGTATCTCCATGAAATATGCACAATTTTAACGCCCTAGGCCTGTTAGCCGTTACCTTTTCCCGTCTGGCTGGAACTTTATTACTATACGTTTGTGAGAGTTTTGTCTAATTTAGTGAAACAAAGTGAAATAAATTTATAGAATAAGGCTATTTAAAATTTTCAAGCATACAGTTCAATTTTATGATTTATTCTCTACAATTTGTTAAAAATAAAATTTAATTTTTGGGTAAAGCATATATTCTTTAATTCCTATTCAAAATGGGTGCTTGTGAAATAGTCTAAAAAGACGTTTGCAAGCACTGTGTTCCAAAAAATTATTCTATACCCCCGCCCCCTCCCCCCGGATAAGAGACAGTGCCCTCCTTGAAAACCGGCCGGATTACCCATGGCCTGAATACAAACAGCAGACAGCCAAGAAACAAAACCGTCTACCTACAGAGCGTTTATTAAAAATGCAGAACTACTGTCTATAAGGACAATACACCTTAACTACAACTATTTACAGGATACCGCCTATCTATACTTCGTTAAGATCCAATACCACCTAACTGACGTAGTAAATTTATTATCTTAGATTTCTTTTCTTCAATGTTAAAAAAGTATCCAAAATGTTGTTTTAAAAATAAAAATAGCATTATATTAAAGACAGAACATATATATTATGCATGTATATATTATTAAGCATTATATATTTTATGTACTAGAAAATAAGCAGTTTTTCACGCATCCTGTAAAGTTACTGCAATTTTGTATTGTTAGCTAAGCACTAAAATTGGCCCAGTAGAACTCCAGAAATAGGTATCAATAGGGTCAACAAAAGTTTAAGAGTATACTGAATTATTATGCAGAGTGTTCATAAAGTCCCTTTAACCCCCCTTACTATCTTTGTTACTGAAAATAAGTTAACAAAACTTTGTATATATCTTGTGTTACATTACAGGACAAATTTTTTGACATATTTGAACCTCTATGATTTTGGGGGGTTGACCATTTCAAATGTAAAGGTAGGTCATGTATACACAGAATGGCACAAACTAGAGCTTAGTATCTTATGTCGTTTCAAAGTAATGGACAATCAAAGTTCTGGAAAATGATATGATGATTAATTGATTAAACGTAATGGTTGTGAGAAATTTCTTAACATTTCAACCTTGTCTTCATTTGAGCGATTCATTTAAAAAAATTCAAAACTGAGTGCTTTCACAAAAAAATATCAGGAACAAAATGAGGGAGGTATTGCTATCCTATGAGTACAGTGGTGCTTATCAGTTACGCATACAATAGAGAAAGTCAGGAGCAAAGGTCCACATAGAAACTCAGATAAGTGAGTGGTACCGTACAATGGTACAATGGTGTATTACATGATCTACCTTTATATTTGAAATTGTTAACCCCTTGGGCTAAGCCCCCAAATTCATAGAGGGTCACGTATGTCAAAAAATTTGTCCTGTTATGCAACTCAAGATTTTTATACAAAGTTTTATTAACTTATTTTCAGTAAAAAAAATAATGATGGGGTTAAAGGAACTTTATGAACACTCTGTATAAATAAATAAGATTTAAAAACAGCTGTTAAAATTTCTAAAACAAAATAAAAACAGCTGTCATAAATTATGTTTGTTATTTGCTTTCAACCATGGTACATTTATTACCCACACGTTATTTAAATGATAAATCTGTTACAAAACAAGCGTTTAAGCAAATCTAAAGGTAATATTTTTTAATTTGACAGTTGAATCGTTAAAATATAAGATGCAACCTCACACATACCTTGAAGCGAGATCCATTCATTAGGCTTGACAATGAGCCTGTACTGGCACTTAGGGGATTTGTCCAAACATTACTTCCTTCAAAGTCTCCGTTGGTTTGACCCGCATTACGTTCACCTGAATATGTCGGCCTTGCAGGAATGATTGGAGAGCGGCAACACACACTGGAAGAATGGATACTAACAAAGGTTCAATATTGCCAGTAAAGTAATCAGTAAGAGTTCGTTAAGTTGAGTAAATACTAATTTAGGTAGCATACTAATAAAGCAAAGTACATGCTTTCAGATCGATACAACAGGCATTGTTTATGTTCATTACTTTGGCAATATAAAATTAAAATATTCTAAAGAAATACTAATTTTAGCTGAATTTTCAAAGATCAACTTGAAAACGGTTGGTCGGAGGAGGGTAGGACTTCGTTTCTTTACGTTTCTGACCATTTGGAGAGGATACAAAAAAATCATTAATTTATATCTATATATATAAAAATGAATTGCTGTTCGTTAGTCTCGCTAAAACTCGAGAACGGCTGGACCGATTTGGCTATTTTTGGTCTTAAAATGTTTGTAGTAGTTCATAGAAGGTTTATACGTAAAGAAAAGTTTGAAAAGTTTCCCGAAAAAGTTTCAAATTTGGAAGAAACTGAACAGCATTTATTGTATGAACTCAAAACCATAGCTCACAAAAACAGCTGTTCGTATAAAAAGCTTATGTTTGTTTACATGTATTACCATAGCAACATTACTTAGCAAATTTATAATCACTTTAATACTCTTTAAAACCAACAGCTTTTTAAGGTTAGATTGAAAAACTATAAACAAACACAAATAAAAATGCTTACAGAATTATAATTCAACTCAAACATTGGTTATTAAATATCTATATAGGCCTACTTAGAGATATGCTGCTTAAAATATTGTTTATATAAAATATATCATAACTAATTACGTGAAAAAGACTGAAAATACCAACAACCACGGGCAACGCCGTATACTGGTCAGCTAGTACTGTATATATACTTATGTTGTCCCGGATTGATAAGTGTCATAAATGTGCTTCAAAATTGCAAATTGTTTGGTGGAAGGCTATAGGATTCTTCTGATACACTTTTTTTTCGATTCGATTAAAAATGGCGGAGTTAGACCGTTTAGTCGTTTTTGGGTAGGGATTTGAGGAGTATTTAAGTATATGTTATTTTCACTTGATAATTGAGGAGCTTATTCACAAAAAGTAACATATCCAGTTAAGAAAATTTTTCACAAATCGTTTTTAATAAATATTTTTAAAAGGATTTGGTATCTTTTGCTTTTGGCCAAATTGGAAATGGCGGAAAGTCAAAGTTGAAAACAAAGTTGTTAATTTAAGAATTTCAATAGGGTTAAGATAGAGACTTCTAATTTGAGCCATTCTTCTTCATTTATCAAGCCCTTTAAAATGAGGTACATTGATGGGGGTTTGTATTTAAGGTTTTTGAATTACCCTTTCAACCCCCCATTTTGAGGTAAGGGATGAAATGGTCGGTTTCACCAAAATTTATCTCCCTGTATCATAAAGAGATACCTCGAAGCTCATTTATTTATTTCTACTTGTTCCAAAGTTAGGGGGAGGGGGTGGGACTTTTTGGGTAGGACCCTGTATATTGTTTCAATTTTTTTAACTCACTTGTTTATAAATAACTTGTTTTTTTAACTCTATCTGTTTTAAAATTGTTCTACATTTCAGTATTTTAATAATTTTTCTACTTAAATGATGAACATCATGTTTTTATAAAATGGTTGTAATTTTAATTTTTAGTTACACTTTACAGTTTATCGCTTGTTCTTTTAATAGTTATAATTTGTCGATTTGTCGCCTCTGTATGATTATTTTGTATTTAAGCGTTGTTTTTGTTAATTTATTATCCCGACGTAGTCTACACGTGTAAATGTCTCACAGTTTAAAAATCAAAACGAAAGGTACATCAAAAGGAAAAAAACTTAATAACTCACGAGTTAACATCTTCTAGTTTCTTGAGCAGTCTTTCATTTTCCTTACACACAAGCTCTTGGTCTCTGATTAGAAGATCTCGTGTTGAGAACAGTTCCGCATTTTCCCTTCTAAGCGCTTCGTTCTCTGTGGAGTAGTGACGGACAAGATTGGCCAGTTCTGTTGGGTCCATGTTGGTCACTTTCTCCAAGTCTATGTCAGGAGGTGTGCTGATCACTCGACTAGCTGTAACCAAATATTAACATCAAGAAATGTTCTGTGTATAGTGTAATATTATGTATGATGATACAGAATACTTTTAATTATGGACATATAACCAGGGGTTTACTCGTAATTTTTCCAGTACCGGAACGCTTGCCGGGACTAACTTTTGTCGGAATTTGAAATTTTCACTTTTAAACCCCTACTTTACGTATCTTTGGTGAGTTTAAGGGTGCAGATAATATGCTTCCTTTTATAAGAAGTACACATGTGTTATTATGTTACTATTTTTGTACTTGTATATATAGCACATAGCAAATTTTAGAGACACATACTATTTTAAGCACAAACTTGGCAAAATGTCTCTTATTTAGTCAATAGCCTTTATCAGAAATTTAAATCTTCGCAAGAAGACGGTAAACATAAACACATTTTAATTATGTAAATAAGAAACTTAGAAAGCTACATTTTCATTATTATTATTATTCACTTAAATAGAAGGTTTATGCAGCGCTTAAAATAAAACAAGGTCGTAACTTGAAAAAATAATATTAATAAATAAGGATGTCTTATTTCTACCACTCGGCAATCAATGCATTGCTCAATGATAAGTCTTGCGAATGAGATGCAGTCAATGTTTGTATGTATTCCTGTTGTGCTCTCATTTCAGACATTTATTTTTTAATTAATTAATCGTGAAATTAAATGAGTTATTCGAGAAGTATTAATCACTAAATGTGGTCCAAATTATAATGTTTGGGCTTATTTTGATTACAATAATCTCATTTGTAAACTGTTTCAGTTCGAAAAAATTAATAATATAAAAAATAAAGTATCACTGATTTTTAAACTTTCTGGCCGCCTTGACTCTGAATCATCAGTTTCTTATTTGTAGTCGTTCGCAGCACTTGCCGAACATCAAAGGCGTGCCGCGAGGCTGGCAAAAGGGTGTCTGGTGCTCCCAAGTTTTCCCATTTTGATTCTGAGCTGGAGGAAAATGTGGGAGACTTTACTGTAGGTGGTCGTAACGTACTGTATAGTCGCAATGCGCTGTAATGTGGGGATTTCTTGATTGGCGATTGGCTGATGTAAAATTCTGAACCGAGTGTTGAATGAGTTTGATTGAGGGAATGGATAATTCAGTGCAACTTTAAAACAAAACGTACAAAAAATTTATAAAAAAAGTAGTACCGGCACCAGTAAACCCCTGCATATATCCTTTAAAAACAGCCCTGAAATGCCAAAAGTGCAGTCAGGTCACCAGCTGCCGAAACAGGATCACTGAAGTTAGATTCAACAAGTGCTTTGTTGCTGGTAATCATTTTACAATGTAGGCAAAAGTAAAAGTTTTTCAGAAATATATGTGTACATAAAATTACAAATATAATTTTCAGGTCCATGTGCAATGTGGTTCTGGAGGCTCTGTGACGAGTGAATCTGTGCTTCAAATCTTGCAAATATGTTTAGTTGTAGACAGTTAAAAGATTAGTCCAAAACAGCTTTATGTTGAACTAATCTTCCATGATCAGCTGATTTCATATTTTGATAGCATTAATTTCTATTTCTAATTTGTAGGTAATGTTAATTTATAGGAATACCTATAATTAATGCTGGCTCTGTAGTATAACTTCCGTTACATCGTGAACTTAGTAATTTAACGTAGACGTTTGCATTATTAAAAAAGTTTTTACAAGGCGAAAACCCTGAGCGGTTATTATTTGCTGAGCTGACATTATTTAAATCAACTGCAGTTTATAATCAATCCTCCATCTTTATTAAAAAGAGTAGCAAGGGAGCGGGTGCATGTGAAGCACCTAAGGGTTTCCCTGTATATTATAATGTGTCATGTTTCCTCTGTATTTTTTAAAATTCTGCTTTTTTTCTGTTTCAGAAGCAGTATGATGCAGATTAGTGAAAAAAGCGACACTCTGACAAAAAGTGTGAAAAATTTTATTGTGAAGTGATATCTAGTGTTGTAAGAGAAAAATATAAATAAAATCATAAACAAAGTTCTGCCAAACAATGGCAAAACCTTTAGTAATATTGTGCTTTTCTTCATTTAAAAAAAGAAGTGAAATATTGCAATGTTGTAACTATGTTTTGTAAACTGTCTTTACATAGTAAAGATGTTCCATTTGAAAAATACTGTTTATTTTATTTATTCACTACCAGAAAGCAGCACCTCCTGGACTGCCTTAGAAAGTAAAATTTTAGTTACTTTATTTACTACCAGATAGCAGTACCTCCTTATTAGTCGGAATCAGAATCATATTACTAATCTTTCCTTCTCTTCTCTATATACTGTATATTACAGATAGAGCCAATTGGGATGGAGCGCGAAGAGGGGGTGTGCAAGTCTCCTACGCCGCTTCCCACCACATTTCCCCTCTTGCGGTGGAGTACAGTCAGGGCCGCCTGCCCTACATAATTCATGTCTGCTATGTAGCCGTGTTGATTTCATTTCAACACTTTTTGGTGGTGACTGTACTAAAGACTCACAGTCGCGTAGGAGAGGGTAAGACGTTACAGTGCATGCTCAAGTGACGCTTCACGCTACTTGGCACTATCTGTACAACCTTCTATCTTTCCTAGCTTCTCTATATATTACCAACCAAAGAAACCATCTTTCCTACGGGGGAATTAAGATGGTCAATTTAGAGGTTATGTTTCAAGGTTATAAAGCTTGTGGGGGCAGTGACAGACCTAGCCTTATGCAGCCAGTAAAATCCTATTGAGTTTGGCTTTTTTAGCATTTTAAAAAAAATTTCAATAAATCTTTTAAAAAATGTATATAATTTACTCAAAACATGACTTCATTGTATTATATATGGGGAGTTTTTAGGACTTTATATTTTGTACTTCTTAACAAACTTAAATGGAGGGAATGATGAATTTTATATTTTTGGGGAGTATTGGAATGTTTTAGTTTCAAATTTGTACGTTTGTCAGCCCACCTGTTCTCCCAAACTAAGGGATAGTTCCTACAAAAAAGTTATTCCATTTAAATAGCATAGCATAACTTTTTACATCGGTTATTTCAGGGGTTCACTGGTGCCGGAACACACCGAAACGCGGTACTGCTTTTTATAAATTTTTTTACCGTTTTGTTTTAACGTTGCACTGGACCATCCACTCCCTCAATCACACTCATTCAACACTCGGTTCAGAATTTTACGTCCGCCAATCGCTAATCGAAAAACCTCAAGATATCCCCACACTACAGTGTGTTGCGACTATGCGAGCCAACTACAGTAAAGTCTGCCACATTGTCCTTCAGCTCAGAATCGAAATGGGAGCACCAGACACCTTTTTGCCAGCCTCGCGGCACGCCTTTGATTTTCGGCGAGTGCTGCGAACGACTACAAATAATAGACTGATGATTCAGAGTCGAGGCGGCCGAAAAGTTTAAAAACCAGCGATGCTTAAACTTTTATGTTATTAACTTTTTCGGCATGAGGCATAAAGACTATTGACTAAATAAGAGACATTCTGCCAAGTTTTTGTTTAAAATAGTATGTGTTCCTAAAAGTAAGCATATTACCTGCACCCTTAAACTCATCAAAGATATATAAAGTAGGGGTTTTAGAAGAGAAAATTTCAAAAAAATTCTGAAATTTGACCCCAATTTGACCCCTGGACTCCACTTTCCATCACTTTCGATCAGTTCTGGCAACGTTCCAGTACTAGTAAACCTCTGGCTTATTTTTAAAATACAGTACTATTTAATATTTTTTTTTTTGTAAATCTTCAGTGTAAAACAACACTTCATTTGTCAGAAATTAGTTGAGAAATAACGACAATGGGCAGATAAGGAAATTCCATAGTGAATTAATATAAGATTAAATAATTATCGTATTTATGTAAATATTTTAATTTGAGAAAATAAATAGAATATTTATCAATTGAAATATCACCTTGAAGTCTATTTGGATCATTTGCCACAGCTTCAGCACTCAAATGCAAGGCATTTCTCAAGTGATCGTTCTCATGTTGCAGAGCGGCCACCTCTCTCTTCAAACTGACGATCATCGCTTCCCTTGGGTCCTAAAAGCACAGTTGTTAAATTATACACCATGGGAATAGTATGCGTGCTCGTACAATTGCAAGCTAAGTAATTTAAAGTAACCTAATATTTTAGGTAGATTGTTGTCCTTCACGTAAATATGAATAATTTACTACTGAAAATAATTCGACCACACAGCTGAACCGCTGACATAAGTCGAACGAATTTCCAAAATTAAGTTTAAATGTTTTATGGCTTCATCCAACTATTTGGGTAATTGGTCTACTCGCGATGACGTTGAATAGCTTTAAAACATACCTCTCACTAATGTATGGCCGATGTTCATTTCATCGAAGCCGTCTTTGTGGTGACTGCGATACTTGATTCTGCATATTCATCCTTGATTTTCATTACTTGTTACTGCTACTGGACCTTATAGTCCGTGCAAATTATACATTGTGTAAGTATGCTTCCATTTCAATGAAACAAGCCAGTACTTTTCAGGAAGTAACTTGCTCACAAATCCAGACAAAACTGTACCTTTGTTTTATAGTTTAAAGCGTAGTGATAACCAGTTAACT
>JAGFPH010001413.1:143138-166953 GCA_018207615.1 Philaenus spumarius
CTGTACCTTTGTTTTATAGTTTAAAGCGTAGTGATAACCAGTTAACTTATACTATTATGTTGGGAGATGATGCCATAAAAGAGGTAAAAAGCACCAAATTCTTAGGTTTGGTTATAGACAGTAATCTTGTGTGGAAGGAACATCTAGATGCGGTTTGTAAGAAAGTCAGTGCTGGTATTTTTGCTTAAAGAATATTAAGAATTATTGCACCAAACGAACACTTAGTATGTCCTACTATGCACTTATTTATCCTCATTTAAAATATGGAGTTACCTTTTGGAGTGACTCTTCGATGAATGAGGTTAGTAGAGTGTTACAGAAAAGGGCATTAAAAACTATATTAGGTCTAAACAGAATAGCATCCTGCAGAAAAGCGTTTAAGGAATTAGGCATCTTAACTTTTCCATGTTTATATATTTTTGAAACTATAATCCATTGTTGGAAAAAAGGGGAAACGTTGCACATCATGGATGTTCATAGTTATAACACAAGAAGTTCTAACATTTTAAAACATCAGCCTCATAGGCTAAATATTGTGAGAAAACTTCCTTCTTACGCAGGTGTTGAATTTATTAACAAACTTCCAGATTACTTATGATTGGAAGTGAATTTCATAAAATTTAAAAATAACTTAAGACGAATTCTGTTGTCAAAATCCTTTTACTCGGTAAGTGAGTTCATCCACCATACGTTTTAGTTTGATTTTTTTTGGGGGTGAGTTTTTGTCTATATTGTGAAATCTAATTTTGTTTAGTAGTTACGTTTTAGCGATGGTGAATGTGATAGTTGTTTGTTATTGCCTCATTGTATTAATTGTATTATTGTTATTTCATGATCTTTGAATTATTTATGTATGCATTAGTTTTTGTACATGTTAGCAAGGTTTGGTAATTTGACCTGTCCAAACAATATTTTGTACCATGGCTATGAAATAAAATAAAATAAAATTGTTCTATGAACGAGAGTATTACTTTGTTAGTTCCTTCAAGCTATAAAACTCAAATTGTGGAATATTAGTCTTAAGTGATAAATAAAACCATTTACAATCCAATTACTTAAGTCAAAGAGATGACATGGGATAACTACCATTAAAATTAAATAATCATTTATACGCTTACTTTTTCTATATGCTCAAAAAACTACTCAACTAATTTCACTAAAAATTTCACAATTTGCACATTTTAGTACCAGGATTGTTTAGAGAATGCGGTCACTACAATCAAACAGATTAAAATGGGATAGTTACCCCCTATACAATAAAAATAAATTGCACTAACTTCCTACAAGCTATAAAGCTAAATTTGTGTAATATTATTTTAAAGTGATATAAAAAACCATTTACAATTCAATTACTTAAGTCAAGGTAATGGAATGTTATAACTACCCTTAAAATTAAATAATAATTAAAATGGGATATAATATAAATTATATTAACATTAATAACCCTTATGTTTAAGGATCTACCACCTGCCGTGATCATAAGAATCCTATTTTAACCATAAGTCACTTCAAAATTATTTTTTCAATACACTCACTGAATTGTAATTATTGTTAATTTAATCTAAGTATATATTTATATTCTAAAATCAATAGTGAAGCATTGCTGGGTCCACTAATCAACTCCTATAAAAGTAAGTGTACGTCTATACGTACGTACTAGTATTATTATAAGTTTCAGTGTTTTTTTTCCATACAGTTAAGTACTGTGTGTTTATGTGAGTTCAGTATTGTGTAACATTATGTGTGAGTGGATTTATAATTTGCTGGACTGAAGACGCTACCTGTGTAAGTGAAACATCAAAACAAAAATATAATTGTTTTACAAAATTAGGATGAGAAGAGCATGGCTGTTACATGGTGTAGCTGTTTTCACGGCAGGTCCACAAGAATGATCAGGTGTGGTTCACTTTTCTGGGCCTTTGGTTGGCCCCGGACTGATGACCGGGCAAGGTGGATCAAGACGTCTTTATGTGGCCACAACGTTCCCCTCACCAACGCTCCATTCTTCATTCCTTCTGATCCAAATAAGATATGATGCGCTTCGATTCAAAAACTCCTTACTTTTCTTCCTTCCAAGTCCTATAGTATTCAGAAAGTTGTACATACTTTTAGATGGTAGTCCGCTGGCACCAACCATCTAAGCTGTAAAAACCTTTCATTCTTACAGCTGCTTCTAACCCATAATATTTATTCTTCTTCTTTAAATGCTGCTGAGCTGTTTTGCTTTGATAGAGTAAGCAGTTTTGTCTGGACACCTTTCGTATACAGCTATCTCTTCAGGGAATTTATAAGGCCGACTGCCATAGTCTGTCAAAATCTTCCAGTTGGCCGCTTTTTTGGTACATGACGTTGTCGGTTTTGCACACGCGGTCTTTGCACGATATCTTTCTTTCACAAACTCAATATGGGTTTGGTTGATATCTAGGACTAAACCCAGGCTTAGGGCTTCTCTTAATTGACTAATAAACAAATTTATTACAGATATACTGAATATTTACTGCACACTTACCATGACAACAATGGGTTTGGTTCTAATTTTCTTTGCCCTCGCAGCGTACCGCAGGGTGTTCAAACTTTCATTTACATTGGTGCGTGCTGGAGATATACAAGCGATCTGGAAACAATGAAAACATAATTTAACAGGTATAAACAAAGAAACAAAACTTCTACCAGTAGCGGCTCTTATATAGGCAACGTGGAACTGCAGTAACCCTATTTCCGCATATTATCAATAACTTTTGAGTCCAGGCCCAGATTACCCATAAGACCAACCTAGACCAAGGCCTAGGGCGCAGGCTTGTGGGGACGCAGATCGCGGAGAAAACAAAAATTTTGTACTTCTAGTCAAGCGTGAGTAGCGAGCGTCCGGGTTGCACTGGCCTTGAAAGAGAGGGGCGAGTGTTGAGGAGAGTCTAGTGGGATGGCGGATGACTCACGTCAAGATCATCACTGCCGTCACCCCAGTCTCCTCTCCCTTCGCTCTCACACCACTAGTAAGGGTCATCGCTATGGGGGGGGACAAGGAGGGCGTCGTCCCCCAATAATCTTAAAATCCAAAAAGTTGGGAAATTTTTGATTTTTGGATTAAATTGGGTTATTTTTGAACCCTCAAAAACTCCAACTATGGATTTGGGTTATGAAATTTTGTATTTTAATTACCAAGATTCACAAATAACAAGCAAGTTATAATTTCCAATCCAAAAATGTTGGGCAAATATAAATATAAATAGATTGTCTTCTTTTAAGTGATGTTCTGGGAAATTTAGTTCCAACCCTTGTTATTGCGGCAACATTGATAACTGATATGCCATGTACTGCTCCAGGCTGCCAGACCAGTGTTGCCAGATTGGGTTTTTCCCAAAATGGGGAAATTTTTAAGTTTGCGGCCAATATTGGGAGAAAGAAAATGGCGGGGAAAATATGGGGAATGTTTTTCAATAATGTGATAAACATGTTAAAGTACTTATAAAATATTAAATCTCTTAAAGTACTCAATATAGCACCTGCAGTGTTAAAAACCCTACTTAAAAGAAGTCCATTAAAAACAAAAATTGAAGGTGAGCCTCAAGGGCACATCTCCACTGGGATTTTATTCCACACAACATAACCCAGAGCCCCCTTCTGCGCGTTTCGAACCCCCGCACAAAAGTTGAGAAATATGGTCAAAATTGTTGGGAAATTTTAGATTTTTCACCCACCCCCCAAATAATTTGTTGTAGCAAAGTCCCGGCCACTAGTTACTACTGTGGTACTACCCACTAGTTACTCAACGCTCTCGCTCTCCTTAGCGTTGAAAATGACGTAACAAAAACATTTGATTTCAATAGCACAATTCAATTATTTGCCTGGTCCAAAGCCAGAAAGAATAAATTGTAAAACTATGTAGTACATATTTCGATTGTCATTAGTAAATATAAAGGCAGTGTTGTTTTTTTAGTAGTGTGTTTTATTTTTCAACATGCTTTCTTTTTATTCAATAGTCAATATCTAATAAGAAACACTGAAACCCCAACCACAAGTTTGGTAAATAAACTACACAAATGAACTGAAACACATTTATTAATATAGCTATTCTAGTTCCCTGATGTACATTTCAGTAACCAAACTCCGAGTGTAGATCTAGAGTGTAGATTTAGATCCCTCCGATGATGGTAACTTGGTTACTGAAATGTACATCAGGGAACTAGAATAGCTATATTAATAAATGTGTTTCAGTTTATTTGTGTAGTTTATTCACCAAACTTGTGGTTGGGGCTTCAGTGTTTCTTATTGTTTAATTTCACCACAGTACTCATTGAACATCTTTTTAGTCAATATCTGTTTACTACAAATTACAAGTATTGGCTTTTCGTACACTTTGGCATTTCAATCGCTGTTATTGCGTGATTGATATACATTTTTCTTGGAACATAGTTTAAAATGCATTCAAAAGGGCTAAAAATAAAACTGTGTTAATAGCTCAAATAGCCCCCAGAGAAGCTCTAAAACATGAGTTTTACAGTTAAAGATGCAAAAAAAAATTCCACAACCCCAGGCTCCCGGAAAGCGATGTAATTTAGAACTTTGGTCTAGGGCGTAGATAATTCAGGCCTGATTGAGTCCTTCTCTATTTCTATTTAATTCGGTCTTTCAACGTGTACAATAGACAGGGTGATTAAGGAGTAAACGGAGACACTATCAGGACGTTTTCTACTTGTGAAAATAAATAAAAAGTTCATATAAACACAGGTTCGGAAATGCTTCATTTTCCAGTTATCCACCATTTTACAAAATACCTAATATCTTTGGATGTAAGAAATATATTGGACGCAAATTTTTGACGCTTATTTGGTATGACATCTTTTACCCATGTGCAAAAAAAAAAAACAATCCGTTTTTTCATATATTTTTAAAATGGTGGCCGTGTTTAAAGTAAAATACTTGAAAAACCGCTAACTTTACAAAAAAGTTTCAAGAACGAAAAATTTTCTTTTTTAATGACAAACAGAACGGTTTTTTTTAAATCCTGATAACTGAGTTATTGGCTTAAATCTAAAACATTTTGTATCTTGGTAGTTGTACTAGTATCCAAAATTTGTAGTTTGTTACTTTTTGTTTTTGAGAGTGAACAGTTAAGAAACCCAGGAAGTTGGATTTTGTCCTGTAATCTAGCAGCTGCTCAAAAGTATTAATTGTTATTAATGTTTGTCAATAAACACATTTAAATATAAACAGGCCAGTGGTGTATCAATTTTAAACATAGTCTTCTATAACATGTATATCACTGTATTTTACATTTTAGGATTATTAGTAATTAATTTGAACGTTATTACACTCCCGTTAAACGTTATTACTCGTAAGTGTAGGGAAACTTACACTATAAAGTTATTTAGTTCGATTTTTTTTTAAATACGTTTTTTCTCAACAAAATTAAAGTAATATGTAACTTTATAAATACTGGTTTTCAATCTTGTGTACAAATATGTAACTACCATACTCCTTTCCTTTACTTGCAAACTTATTTTGTATACAAGATGTTGCTACTTCTAAACAACAAACTGTTAATGTTTGTGTCAGTAAACATCTGACATCTATTACAAATCGTTTATGATATTTTATCTTAAAACTAGAACCATTAGGCTCTAAAAGATTGATCTGACAGGGAAGTTTTCCCCAAATTTTTCCGGACTCCCCTTTTTACAAAGGGGTACAGTACTCCCCCCCCCCCTCCTATTTACACCACTGTCCGGACCATGAACTCATACCAGCCTTACCAAAATTTCTGTGTAGCCTAAAGTTAAATTGTTGACTTTTGATAGTTTTAGGAATCACAGAAGATGCAGTTCTTAAAGAACGAAACATCTATACTAATATTATAAAGAGGTAAAATCTGTTTGTTTGTTTGTTTGTATGTAGGGGGTAATCTCTGGAACTACAGAACCGATTGAAAAAATATTTTTACTAATAAAAAGCTTCATTAACCCTGAGTAACATAGGCTATAATTCATTTTGATAAAAATATTTTTTCCCTTCAATATTTGTAAATTTATTCGGAAAAATTCTAGGGTTAGTCCTAGACTGATGAATTACCATAATAACCAATTGAATAAAATAACAGATAAAACAGTTGTTTGCTCTAATATTTCCATTAACACCTTATTTCACATTTTGAAGCAACTATTTGTATTTCTAACTTTTAGGTTGGGTTTGTATTAAAGTGTTGTAGACCTGAGCCTTGCTGGTTCTTCTAACCTTTATTATAACTGCTGTTATAAAATATACGAAATCATTTGATTTTAACATTTAACATTATTTACCATCTTAGCTTTGGGGGTTATTATTAATCCTACACCTTTATTATAAACAAAACATAACATGGTTACGTGTATTGGTTCTGACGGGATTGGGGTGCAGAACACGCTTTGGTTTCCCCTAGTTTGTAATATAAGTATGGCTGTATTCTTACCATGAGTGTGACTCCGTTCCCAGCTAAACTGTCTGCTAGAAGTTTAGTCAGTTTGCTGTCCCTGTATGGAATGTGTCCTCCTTTCTTTTTGCTGTCACTGAGTGATGCGATACAGTAACCTGGGCAAAGGCAAACATTCATAATTGTTTAAATATCAATAATATCAAGTATATTACATACTAGCGAGGGTCCTTGCAAATGTGGCTAAATGAATGAATATTGAGAGTTCACTGGCCCAATAACGTAAGTAGAACCTCGCTAATTCGAACCTCGATAATTTGAATTCGCTAATTCGAACCTCGATAATTTGAATTCGCTAATTCAAACCTCGCTAATTCGAACCTCGATAATTCGAACCTCCCTAATACGAACCTCGATAATTCGATCCTCGCTAATTTGAATCTAGCCAATTCAAACCTCGCTAATTCGATTCTCGATAATTCGATCCTCGATAATTCGATCCTCGATAATTCGAACCTCGCTAATTCGAACCTCGATAATTTGAATTCGCTAATTCGAACCTCGCTAATTCGAACCTCGATAATTCGAACCTCGCTAATTCGAACCACGATAATTCGATCCTCGCTAATTCGAATCTAGCCAATTCGAACCTCGCTAATTCGATTCTCGATAATTCGATCCTCGATAATTCGAACCTCGTTAATTTGAATCTCGATAATTCGAAAACGTCTATAATTTGGAACATTTGTCACTTTGCCTCAGAAAACCTCTAATATTCTAAAATAAATATTCTTTTAATTCAAAGTATTTTCAACATCAAATACCTCTAAAATTCGAATTTGTTCCCCGTTAGCATCTCTGAAATTAGGTCTAAAACTATGAAAAAATAAGCAACAGGTAATTTGGATTACCACTTGGACACCAAGAAATTTTATTTTATTTTACTGTTTATAATTTTAAATTTAAATAATAAAAAACGTGACACTGTGCGGAATTGGCCCGATTTTTAAACTCATATTTAAAAAAAAGTACCAGGAACTGGCACATACTTTCTCACAAATACATTTAAATTACTAAACAGATTCACTGTGACTTGTAGGGTGGGGTAGGAGAGTTTTTTTTATTAAAGTTGGAGATTAACTAATAAATATTATTATTATTATTATCTAGAGAGAAAACTATTCGATCGATTTCGAAAAAGTTTGCACCAAACACTTCAATTAGGTCTTTATAGATGCATTTAATTTTTTTTTTAAAACAACCCGCTTTATGGCCAAAAAACCCCCAAAAATCAGTTATTATTATTATTATTAGCTAAACGAGAAATTTTAGAAATATGCGGGTTTTGTATATGGTAGGGCACATTAAAGGCTACAAATAAGCAAAATTTTATCAAAATCTTTAAAACCGTTTTTTTATAAAAAAATAATAACTGATTTTTGGAGGGTTTTTTGGCCAAAAAGGGGGTTGTTTTTCAAAAATTTTCAAAACCTTTTTTCGTGCATCTATGCAGGCCTACTGGACATGTCTGGTGTAAATTTGGTTGAAATCAATCGAATAGTTTTCTCTCTAGCTTTGTATACTTTTATTAAAGTAGGCGATTAACTAATAAATATTATTATTATTAGCTAGAGAGAAAACTATTCGATCGATTTCGAACAAATTTGCACCAAACACGTCAATTATTAGCTAAACGAGAATTTTTAGAAAGATGCGGGTTTTTGCATATGGTAGGGCACATTAAAAGCTACAAATAAGCCAAATTTTATCAAAATCGTTAGAGCCGTTTTTTTATAAAAAAAAATTACTCATTTTTTGGGGGTTTTTAGGCCAAAAAGGGGGTTGTTTTTCAAAATTGTTCAAAACCATTTTTCGTGCATCTATACAGGCGTACTGAGCATGTCTTGTGCAAATTTGGTTGAAATCGATCGAATAGTTTTCTCTCTAGCTTTGTATACATACAGACATACATACATACAGACATACAGACAGACATTTTGTAAAAACCACTTTTTTGGACTCAGGGGGTCCCAAAACGGATATTTCCACAAAAATCTCAACATCGATTTTTTTTGCGATCGCTATACTTTCTCTATACTATAGTATAGTGAGAAAGTAAAATGACTTCACAAGAAACTATAATGATTGAAGTTGTAAACTTAACCCCAAAGTATAATCTACGCTGGGTTTGTTTAAGTAATACAGAAGATGTGTGAAATCAGCTGTTATGTTATACGTTACTCACTCACTTTTATAGGAGTTGATAACACTGTCAATATTTTAATATCTATTACAACTCTACTTCTACGGCTTATAGGCTCTCTTTTTAAAGTCATGATAATATTTACAGTAATAATAATTTTATAAAAATAGTTTTATACGGAAATATGAAGTACTATATCATAACTGAAGCTAACATTGTGTTTCAGTTAAATAGAGCAACAAAATACTGACAAAATGAAAGCAAATTTATAGTAATACTAAGTAAAATAAACGGTACCAGGAACCAGCACATACTTTCGCAAACATATTTAAATTATTAAACAGATTCATTGTGACTTCATAATTTTGTAGGTGGGGTAGGAGAAGTGATATTAAAGTAGGAGATTAACCAATAAATATTATTGTTATTATCTAGAGAGAAAACTATTCGATTGATTTCGAACAAATTTGCACAAAACACGTGTAAGCCTGTATACATGCACGAAAAAAGGTTTTGAAAATTTTTGAAAAACAACCCCTTTTTTGGCAAAAAAAAACCGCAAAAAATCTGTTATTATTATTATTTGCTAAACAAGAATTTTTAGAAAGATACGGTTTGCTGCATATGGTAGGGTACATTAAAAGCTACAAATAAGCAAAATTTGATCAAAATCGTTAGAGCCGTTTTTTTATTAAAAAAAATAATAACTGATTTTTGGGGAGTTTTGGCCAAAAAAGGGGGTTGTTTTTCCAAAATTTTCAAAACCCTTTTTCGTGCATCTATATTGACATGTTTGGTGCAAATTTGTTCGAAATCGATAGAATAGTTTTCTCCCTAGCTTTGTATACGTACATACAGACAGACATTTTGTAAAAACCACTTATTTGTACCCAGGGGATCCTAAAACGGATATTTCCACAAAAATCTTAACATCGATTTTTTTGCGATCACTATACTTTCTCTCTTTCGTATAGTGAGAAAGTAAAAGCCTCTCTAGGTCGGCTGTTTCATTAGTAAAATTAGTAAATTAGTAAAAATGTCCTAGGGCAAAATGAATCTAAAAACATCTGCATTATTAGGGTTGTAACCTAAACCTAAAACAACCCCAAAAAGAGTACTTTTAAATATAACTATGTGTAACGAGCCCCGCGTTGCTTAGTCCGGCTGGCCTGTGTCGCGCGAGCCTACGTTCGATGTCAGGATGATGGCGGAAAGGTCTTCAATAACTAGGTAGACGTGTAGAGGTTTTCAATTCGTTTATTGACTTCTATCATTGAAGAAACAACACTTGTTCCTTCAATGCTTCTACTCTTTATGTCTCTGTTGGTCCCGTACTTACTAACTAAAACAAAAGCAAGATCAACCTCCCTCTATATTTTGAGTCTGCTCGCGGACGCGTTCACTCCCAGACTGACTATTACATGACTACTGTGTTCTCAGCAAACTACCTTCTAGCCAATACTATAATTTATGTCCGTTGTCTGTGGACCCTTTATTACTAATCATTATTAATTATTATATTTTTTATTACTATGAGGTGAAGGGTACCTGTCACATATGAAATAAAAATGAAATTTTATATTTTTGATTAAAATTATATTTTCTTTCACTTGAAACAAACTGCACGACAATTGGTCTGTTAAATATTAAGAAATAGATATCAATAAAACCTAAAACCCAAAATCCCATAAAAGTGCCCTTAAGAATATACCGATGAAATAAAAATAGTAGGCTATATCATATTTTTTTATAATAATGTTTTACAACATTTTCTTCCATTTAAAACAAACCGCACGCCAATTGGTCCGGTATATCTCCAGAAATATATATCACTAGCGTTGTAACCTAAAATAAACGCTAGTGCAAAAAACCCATAAAAGAACCCTTAAAAATATACCGATGAAATAAAAACATACTTTTCGTACCTAGACGTAACGTGTGTGTATAGCCGTACCTTAAAAATAATACCATAAAAGTACCCGGTTTAAATCCCCGTGTGGGATTTTACCGTGGGGGCATTTATGATCCTAGGCCCAACGGCCGAGTTTGTACTCTGCGAGCAAAGCGAACCCGAGGCCGCAAATCAAAGCTGGAGGCTTAGGCGCAAACAAATTCTACTAATATATTTCATACACACAAGACAGCTATTCAGCGCCTTCGTGAGTAGATAATTTCCCAAATAGTTGGTTGAAACCCTAAAACATGTAGGCATAAACTTAATTTCGGAAATCCTCTCAACTCACGTCAGTGGTTCAGCTGCCTGACGAATTATTTAGCATGCAATAATCTGCAGAGAACTTCTTACGAACTAATACTGTATAGCAAAGAACAAAAGTGTTACCTGCATTGTAGGCCTACTGCAGAACTGAACTAATTGAGGTTAGAACGAACGCGAAACTCAGACGTCGTTGCACTTGTCCGATAAACTGACCAGCATGTTGTACCAATCGATTTTACAAAATAACAAGACAAATTATTGAGAAGGGCATATCACGTGTTTTTGTGTTGGGTCGGCTTGTATAAACAAAGTTAGGGCCTGCGGCGCTTGCGCGTTGCTCGTGCGACTACGTCACCGCGCCAGATTATAATGCAATTTGTTACTCCGCTAGTGTTTTATAACTTAAAGTTGATTAAATTGCTGGAAACACAGCTGGAGCGGGGGCGGGGGAAGCAATTAGTCCGATATAATCTGCGAAATGTGTGGTGGGTGGAATCCGATAATGACGGAGCAAATGTCACGGTCAATTTAACTCGCTTTGTGACGGTTTCAATATTGACAGTATTTAACTTATTTATTTTTAGAGAAATTTACGTCGTTTCCTCTGCTCAATGCTGGGTTTAATAGGGTAGAAAGACCTTCGACCACAGAATAAAACAGACCGGCCATTGCCTACACCCGTACAGTATGAAAAATGTGCCAAAGTCTACCATCTTGGGAACGACTAGACAAGAAAGCCGAAACGGCTCGGAGATGACTAAAATTGTGATGCCTGTGTTTCTCAAATACACTGTTGCTTTGAACACTTACAGCACACTGATTCCTCTGAATTTTTACACACTGACAGAACATTAGTGTGGGGTGATAATTATATACAAATTTTAACTATGCAAAATCTTTAAAGGTAGACCTATAAATAAATTACCAAAGCTTAGGACTTAATATGGAACTTTAAATTGTGACATGAAAAAAAGTTGTTCTGTGAGAAACTTTGTTATTTTTTCGTTAGAGACAAGTGTAAGCGTAAAAGTTTGAGAAAATAGCCTAAGTTAAATTTTGTGAAACATATTTTTTCAATAAATTAGTTCAAATAGTTTAGTTTTTACAGCAGGTTAAAGATACGATTAAGAGCGCGCCAGATTCTCGCTCCAGAAACAATAAAATTTATAAACTTAATTTTTTAAATACGCTCAACTCACGTCAGCGGTTTAGGTACATCGAAAATTGACGTGATGTACTGCCGGTCACAGATTCGTTCCCCAACCTGTCGGCCACGGTTGACAACACGACGATATCTGTGATCGCAATACATACTCGTCTGGCGCTGCCCCCGATCACTGTATCGCCTTCCAACAACGCCTGCACATGATCCGAAGACGTTTGATCTGTTGCTGGCCGCTGTATGCCCGATGCACTATCTACATATTCGCTTTGTACCGTTTTTTCGTTTCCTTTGAGACGGTGCCGCATCTGCCGCATTCGCTCGACACTGGCTTATCGTATGCCTTTCGATGCGAGCTTTATACGTTGTCCCCATGACTGAAGAAATGGCGCATCAAGAAGAATGCGGAAAATCTGATTGCAACTGTTTCAGGAAAAGACGGAAGATGGCACTCAGTGTCCCATGCTGTATTCCTTGGAAGCCTACCGTCAAGTACCTTGGAATAACACTGGATAGTAGACTCAACGTCACGTGTCATGTGCTGAATAAGCTCTCAGAAGGAAAGCGGATCCAAGGATGAATCTAAAACTTGATAGCGAATAAAACCAAATCGATTGTATATAATCTTTCGCTTTTGAATTGCTGATATGTGTATATATAGATATTACCTTATTTAGTAGTCGGAGCAATTCTTATTATCGTGAAAAAACACACTACAGCTGTTTCGCCGATCACAGTCGGCTTCGTCAGGTGCAGGATACTTAAATAAAACACATTAACACAAGAAACTGAACGATAAATTAACGAGAAATTTAATTTCGCGGCTAACCCAATTTACGATATACTATCAATTCTTAAGTAAATACAGAATATTTCTACAGCAGATAAGTAGAAAATCCTCAGTTCAGTATCCGTCCTGAAGCAAACGAACTACGATGTGGCCACACCCGGGTACTTTTAGTGTACAATTTAACGAAGAGCTAGCTTCTGATTATTTTATCGTGTTTTTAGTGTCATTATGTTCAGTGTTGTGTTAATGTGTTTTATTTAAGTATTCTGCACCTGACGAAGTCGTCTGTGATCGGCGAAACAGATGTAGTGTGTTTTTTCACGATAACAAGAATTGCTCCGCTTGCTAAATAAGGTAATATCTATCTATATACGTACTCAAATTGCAATGTACCTGTTAACAGTACGTGCTGTTGTAAGCGTCCACGGCTTGATGGATGTTGGCTGGCAAATACACGAGGAAGAAATTGGAGAGACTTTAGGCAGTGGCCGTACGTAGACTCACATTCCAGCTTTGGTATGTGAGGAACGCCACCGATCTGACATGCGCTAAAAGATGCGCCTCTAAATTGTTTCAGGATGCATATGATCTGCAAGACTCGACGTCCTCGAAGACGGTAGGCCTCGGCCAGCCGCCATCTTGGATGATCCTCCGTAGAGTGAAGACTGTTGCGACTCCAGCTAGAAGAAGGTCCCTCCAATATGCCTCTATATTTCATTAGTGTTACAGTGAGGGTATACAGTTTGCAGCCATTAGGGAGTCCCCTAGATGCCGCTACCACTCGCCCCAGTGCGTGTCCGTGGGGGAGGGAAATGATGTTTTAGTGGGTAGTGTTCCTATGAGAGGTGAGCCCCACAGTATCTCTCAGGAGAGAGGTCTGTGTAAATGCATTTCATACTACCGAAAAAAAAAACTTTCCGACTTGCGTTTTTAACACACAGGATGAACAAACACTTTTCATAACCTAAACGTAATTTTCTTCAACTGAATACATAATTTAATGTTTACGTTTTCCAAATAATCAATAAACAAAGCTTCACTCTTTGAGTCCGTTTGATGCAGAAGTAAATTATTATTCTTTGACACAACGTCAACTCAAATAATACCAAGTCGAAAGCAAACAGAATTTATGAGTGAATCGATGGAGCTGTTTGACCTTCAAGATAAGGCGTTTTCTTTGTTTCCGTAGATATAGTTGAAAAAAATGTATGTTGTATGGTCCACACAGATGCGAGAAGTGTCAATTCAGTATCAGTAGACCTATATTTGTAAATTAACAGAAGTTCAAACTTTTATCTGTATATATATATAAAAGCCAAAACCCACTGACTCACTCATCACGATTTCTCAAAAACTACCGAACAGATTGGAATAAAATTTAGTATGTAGCTTCTTCTAGGGCCATAGGTGCTCACTAAGAAAGGGTTTGAAAAATTTCGAAATTTTAGGGGGGGGGGGGGTTGGTTGATCAAAGTTACTAAAATCATAATTTCAGATCTTTTATTATTATGACAATAGTGCTTTTATTATTTAAGATCTATATATATAAAAGCCAAATACCACTCACTGACTGAACACTTAAAAAGAATACAATTACGTTAAAAAGACTGAAAATACCAACCACCACTGGCAACGCCGTACGGGTCAGCTAGTTATTCTATAAAATTAGAAATAATTCATACGTGCAGCTGGACCGCTGACGTAAGTTTAGCGAATTTCCAAAATTAAATTTAACATGTTAACTTACAGGGTTTCAACCAACAATTTCGGAAACAATACTCACTAAGGCGCTGTATAGCTGCCTCTGTGTACGAAATATTATAGTAGTACAATTTGTTTGCACCTCAGCCTCCAGCTTTGATGCCTTGCATTATGGACTCCTTAACTTCACTCGCAGCGTACAAGCTTGGCCCATTTTTTCACCAGAAGTAACTATTTTTTTAGATTTTTCGTAGTAGAATTAAACTAGTATTCTTTTTTAGAATTTTATATAAAAAATAAATAATGTAGGATACCGTACTATTCTGCATATTTCGTGTTTTTACACGACCTTGTAGCTCAACCAACAATTTGTGAAATAGGTCTATTCACGACGGTGCTGAATAGCTGCAAAATGCTTCGCACGCCATTCCGCATATTGGGAGTATCTTCAATACACAATGCATTGCGTGCTTCGCACGCCAACCCCACAGTAAAATCCACCACACGGCTTTGAACCGGGTACTTTTATGGTATTTTACGTTTTGATCGATTTTGGGAAAACCAAGCGATCTATAAGGTCGCGTAAAAAAACGCAATGTGCAAAATAACATCCTAAATTTATATTTTTAGAAAAAACTCTTTAAAAAAATCATTCTCGTAGGAAAAATCTCAAAAAATAGTTACTTTCGGTCAAAAAACGTGCTTCCGGATGTTGGATTTTTTTTGCTAACGAACTCGTCCGAGCGACGTAGACAATCAACGTGTGTACCAAATTTGGACCAAATCGGACTTAAAATGCGGCCGCTAGAGTGCGAACACATATATACATATATGTATATGATTTTTAATGACACCCCTAAACGTGTTCTGGGGACCATGATCGATGCTCATTTGCTACTCCCGACCTTGGGTCTTACCATAAAGGCCACTGCAATAGCTCATTTTTCCTATGGAAATTTGGTAATAAGACAAAAGTACCCGGTTATCCCACAACATTCCACAACGTGGCGATTTTACCCCACCGGGCATCTTCTGAACCGAGGCCTACGACGAGTTTGTACACTGCGAGCGGAACGTAGTAGCGCGGGAACCGGGTCTGGAAGCGAGGTGCAAACAAATAGTTTGTACACGCGGGCAGCTATTCAGAGCCTTCGTGAATAGACCAATTTTCACAAATAAATTTAATGTTGGCAATTCGCTCAACTCCTGTCCACGGTTCAGCTGCAATGATCGAACTATTTACACTTAGCTGGGTGTAACTAAGGAACCACGATGCAATAATAGTAGTTGGTCACGGCTTCCCGGTTTGTTGCAGCGGAGAGTAAAGTCGCCCCGTGTAACATACGTATTAAATAAAACATCTGTGCAAAACACTTACCCAGCACCATTAAGCTCTTGTTTATATTATTCGCTTCTTCCAGAGTTTTGCCTTCGCTGTGGGTCTTCTTGGTCATTTCGCTGCCTGCTAAATCTACAAAGTTTATTTTCCCTTGTTTTGTAATGAAAACACCATTTTCCACCTGCAAACAGAAGAAACTAACAGAATTAGTAGTGTACACAATTTTATGTGTATTTGTTTCAAAACGTTAAATACGATAATTATTAGTGAACTAGTGGAACCGACAATGCTTCGCTGTCGCTTGATTTTATTATACAGAGTCATGCAAAAGTTCCGCAACCCCTTCGTAATTTTACTTTCTCACTATACTATAAGTATAGAGAAAGAATAGTGATCGCAAAAAAAAATCGATGTTGAGATTTTTGTGGAAATATCCGTTTTGGGACCCCTGAGTCCAAAAAAGTGTTTTTTACAAAATGTCTGTATGTCTGTATGTATACAAAGCTAGAGCAAAAACTATTCGATCGATTTCAAACAAATTTGCACCAGACATGTCAAGTAGGCCTGTATAGATGCACGAAAAACGGTTTTGACAATTTTTGAAAAACAACCCCTTTTTTTGCCAAAAAACCCCCAAGAAATCAGTTATTATTAAAAAAAAACGGCTCTAACGATTTTGATAAAATTTGGCTTATTTGTAGCCTTTAATGTACGCTAGCATATGCAAAAAACCACATCTTCCTAAAAATTATCGTTTAGCTAATAATAATAACTGATTTTTGTGGGTATTTTTGTCATAAAGGGGGTTGTTTTCAAAAATTTTCAAAACCTTTTTTCGTGCATCTATACAGGCCTAATTGAAGTGTTTGGTGCAAATTTGTTTGAAAACAATCCAATAGTTTTATCTCTAGCTAATAATAATAATATTTATTAGGTAATCTCCTAGTTTAAAAACACCTCTCCTACAATAATAAAGTCACTGTGAATCTGTTTAATAATTTAAATATGTTTCTGAGAAAGTATGTACCAGTTCTTGGTACCGTTTATTAAACCTGTTACACGTATCAACTCCAAACTTTCAGGAAATTATATTGGGCGAATTCTGAAACATTTAGAGGTATGAATGAATTTTACCTTTATTTGGTTAAGGGGTGTGGTTGCAAGTGAAATTTTTTAAATAGTCACCCTTATTGTGTGATACCTCATTTTAAAGCCCTCGTTGAGACGAGAAAATTGGTGTAAAGTAAAAGTTTAACAACGTAATTTTAGGTTAGACCTATATTGAACCAACACATTTGAACCAACATTCATTACCATAGCAACCAAGTTAGCGAACTTAGACATTTAAATCAAATGAGAAACACTAAGTCCATTTTAGAGGTATCAACAAGTACACTAATTTAACACAACTTACAAAATTAGGAAGTGCAATGTTCGTTTCATCGGTAGCGTGATATGATTAAATCCAGCTGTTGAGTTTAAGCATTTTAATTCACCACTTCCTATTTAATTTCGTCGATTTCTTCTTCTTTTACGATCAGCTGTTACATCAAACTTCTGGTACATGTGTAAAACAATAAAGAAGAAGAAATCATCGCGAGTTCGTATCTTTTATACCACATCCAAAAAGTGCACGTTGGGTCTAAAGAAGTTTTCACGTCAAAAAGTTTTATTTCTACATTTGTTTTATATAATTTTATTTATTTTTATTTTAAAAATTAAAAGATTTGTTATTATTATTATTACTATAAAATTAAATGTTACCTGTTGTTCTGATGTTATGTTGATAGTCAGTATAGTATGGCTGCGACTAGAGTGTTCGTTCATACTGTGACTCCCCACTGAACGATTGCGCATGCCTAAAACAAAACCAGTTATTAGTCCGATCAAAATATTACATCCCATACTATTTACAGGCGGATTGAACGAGTAGGCCTACTCAAACTACCAAACAATTGTGATATCGCGACAAACCTTCTTCCAAAACCGCCAACAGATCGTCCAGCTCTTCACACTCCACCATAAATTGGTTTTCGACAAAGAATCCTCTTGTTTTCTTCGACCACCTTACTGCGAGCGGTTTCCTCGCTGTTCCGGGATTTAAAAGATCAATAACCTGAAAAATAACAAAGAACGTGAAACACATTTTTCATCGGTTTCTATAAAAAGTTTGCATTCTAAAAAAATCATGATGAATTGTCATTATTATTTTCGAATTTCCATTGGAAAGATGAGCTATTGGAGTGACCTATTGGGTGATACCTAAGGTCAGGAGTAGTAAATGAGCACCGATCATGGTAATCAGAACACATTTTGGGGTGTTTCTAAACACTTTATATATAATAACTTTGAAGTTGGGGCAAAAGCCAGAAATTGTTAACTTCATTGTACGAATAATATATATATTTTTTTGCGAAAAACCTGAACGGTTATCATCGCCTGATATATAAAATTTATAAGTATTGTTTGTGATTCCAATGGTTACGCGGTCAAACGCGGTTTCAATGGTAAGGAAGTCGAAGTTAAAACAAAAACAAATTTTAGTGGTTTTTTTTAAATATATAATCTTAATATCTTTTTTTAATATATAAAAATGTTATAAAAATAATGCAAAACATCACAAGCCGGAGACTAGGTAACTAGTCATATCTCGTCATCTTGGAAACGAACCAACCACCGTTTGCTTTACTTCCGCCCTCCTACCCTCAAACCACAGCTATGAAAAGTTACCTGGTCTAGCCGAGATCCGAACCCGGTATCTTCTGATCAGGAAGATGCCACGCTATGCACTCGGCTGGCTACCGCATTGCCTATCTCGCCCCTTTTCCTCTCGCTGTTTTAATAGACTATATATAGTCCAGTATCTATAGGGGGTTGAGTATGCACTGAAAGTGTAACGCATTTTGACTTTTGATTGTTGTTGGGGGCATCTTGGAGATGACCAAAACCGATGTTGTCGCCCTCTCAGCAGGTGCACAACTTTGGGGGGGGGGGGGGGGGAAGTAGTGCTGGGCGCGTTCTATAAAAGTGCTCAAATCTCGTGAACGAGACGTAATAGAAACATGCTCTAAACGGCATTTTATTAAACACATTATGTTCTTCAAAAAATGTCATTAGCAAAAATCCCGTATCTGTAAAGGAAATCGAGAAATGTATGTATATCTTTAAAAGTACCATATTTTATTTATAATTGCAATAACTTATGACGATTTAATTACTATTAAATTATATTATACTATTAATCAATATATTTTCATGTTATTTCATCACTCATCAAATAGTATTTATTTCAAAATATTCTGTATAGGCCTACGCGAGGTTTCCGGGGTAGTGGGGTACTGCGCGGGGACGCGATCTATAAAAGTGCTCATATCTCGTGAAGTAGACATGATAGAAACATGCTCTAAACGGCATTTTATTACACACATTATGTTCTTCGAAAAATGTTACAAGCAAAAACCATGTACACGTAATATAAATTAAGTAGTATAACATTTTCTTTTTTAATATGTACTTTAAACTCAAAATAACGGGTCCTTTGCTGTTTAAACCATAACAACGTGCCACATTATAGCTTACCGTTAGAGATACAAAAAAATCAAGGATACAATTTTGTTTAAAATGAAATTTGCTACTCTCAAAATGTTATGAATTTTTTAATTCGACTTACGGTTAAGCCACAAATTGGCTTTGGAAAAAAGCTTACACTGAGAAAAATGGTGCGGCCGTCATTTTTATTTTATTTTTGAGACAGACAGACAGATAGTAAGACACACAGACGAAATGCCGAATGGTCTTTAACTTTGAATTTGTTAAAAATCGTCCAAGTTTTTGTATTTTAACCATGTTTTTATACGTTTATTCTAAACCAATTCAAAAGTGTTCCGTAGCTTTTTTGTAGATAAGGTTCAAAGAATTCATAAAAAAAAATGATTGAAGTAAAATTAACAAAGTTATTAACTCAAGAAAAAGCATGTTCAGTAACGAAAGGAAAAAGTTCAAATTTAGGACTACATAAAAAGTAGTAAAAAATGTTTCTATTTTTTTCATAAATGTACAAAAGTTTCGTAATTTAGTTCTAAATAGAACTGTATAAAAATATTTATCAATTTCAAAAATGTCTTATTTTAAAAACACCAGTTTTTATGTTCCTACTACAAGATTGCTAGCAGAACTAGGGATATTTTGAATAGTAATTTAGGAATACTATATCCTTTGCCCAAAAATTACATATTATTATAAGAAAGTGTAGAGAATAAATCAAAGAATTAAACTCTATACTTGTAAGTTATTATTCCATAAAAGTATTTGACTTAGCTTTACTTGAAGAATTACAAAATAAGATGAAACAAATGAAGCCTCGCAACGATAAAGAACGTACAAAAAATTACCGTTGGACAGCGTAGGAAGTGTTGGTACATGGGATGAGATCACTATCACGACGCTTTAACATCGTTTGTTTTCATTATTTCTGATATTGGAATATGATATGGAACTGTAAATACATTGTTTAGTTTTAGTTATTTAAGTATGTAAATATTTAATTCTATGTTTTCCCTCAAATAACACGATATTTTTAGCTACCTTACGCGTTATTAACCTAAATAAAACACAATTTCCCTCTAGAAGAAAATCTTCAGCAGTTACAGCTCAAGAAAAGAAAAACAACGAGAACTATAAACCCCGGAATCGCGGGAATTGCAAAATAATGGAACACTGGCTAAACCTTCTGCTTACTTCCTTACTGGCACACTGTTTTTAACCTAAGCTCAAAACCACATTGGTTATTTCAACGAGCGAGGTCTACTGTTCTCAGAACTACTAGTATCTACTACACAGCTTGATTCAAAAACCAAAATACAATTAAATAGGCTATACTATTGCTATGTCAGTTATAGCCAAAGAATCGTCTGGCGTAAACACATGCCATGTCATATGACTGTAAGTTTCAGTGTTGTTTATTTCCTGTCATACTGTAGGATTTGAAATGACGTGGAAATGCAAACTATTCATGCAATTTGCGATGAGAAAGAACTGTCGTTTTATAGACATTGGAAATCGATCTGCAGATGTTTCCTGCTTCCGTTCGATGTGTGCTTGAATACTTTATAAAGGTTGAGACATTTGGTAATCGGAACCAGTCTTAAAATTAATTTGGGTTTAACCTTTAGCCATTATAATGTCAGTCCAGCAGAGTGACAGTCGATGCCTTCCTTGACATTCTTGGAGAAATGTAACCAGGCAACACTGCAGTTCAAGGTGGTTCAATTGTTGTTAACATTTTCTTTGGTTTCATGCGTGCTACCAGTCTAGATGTAAAAGAGCGAAAAATAATTTGTTTTAAAGGAGTCAAAAGATGAAAATAAATCTCTAAAGCCGCGTTTACACCAAATGTTGGCAACAAAATTTATTGCCAACATGTTGACAACAAGTGGAAGCACAGGTTGTCAATAAGTTGACAACAAGTTGACAACATGTTGGCAATAAGTCGAAAACAAGTTGGCAACAAAATAGTTCGCGCAAAGAATTTGATCACCATTATCAATACGGGTTTCCTTAAAATAAACACAAAACTAGTATAATGACCGAGTTAATACAACCATTGTATATGTGTGGCACAATGTGTATGCAGGAGTGCCCATCCCTCTACCCCCCAAATTAAAACATGGAAAACGGAGCGAGCGCCAGCCGATCTTTTGCCGTGGGGGTCATAAACTGTCAAAACAGCCAGGTAGAGCCGAGAGCCAGTCGACTCCCCAGAGCGGAAGTGATTCAGGGGAGGGGTAAGATTAAATGCATAGAGTACGACTCTAAACTAATTTCTATAGAAGAGTTTTTAAGGTTAATAATTATACAAATATTATAATCATACTGTTATCGGCAAAATACTGTGACTAAACAGTTTAGGTAAGTCCTCTAGTTTTTTTTTAATTCTAATTATATAAAGTGATAATACGACGAAATATTATAATTATACAAATATTATAATCATACTGTTATCGGCAAAATACTGTAACTAAACAGTTTAGGTAAGTCCTCTAGTTTTTTTTTAATTCTAATTATATAAAGTGATAATACGACGAAATATTATAATTATACAAATATTATAATCATACTGTTATCGGCAAAATACTGTGACTAAACAGTTTAGGTAAGTCCTCTAGTTTTTTTTTTTATTCTAATTATATAAAGTGATAATACGTCGAAATATTATAATTATATAAATATTATAATCATACTGTTATCGGAATACATAAACGATAGTTAAAACCTTTCCACCCCCACACCCACCGCACAGTAGAACAGGTCACTAATCCCTAGCCGGCTGGCCCTCGCTCCGCCAAGCCTCTGGCTGTCAAATTACCCTCGTCAAAGTTTTTAGGCAACTGGCCCTCGGCCCTAGACTCTTAAAACATACTTAAAAAACTCACCTAGTTTACAAATAGCGACAAAAAAGTACTAAATTTAAATAAATTACGTTTCACAACAAACAGATTTTGAGTAAGTTAATAAAAACATATTTTTTCATTTTGGTTGTTAATTTCAATTGAAATACACAACAAATTTACATGAACCGTAATGTGTGGCCTATGTTGTCAAAAGGAAAAGTAATAGATATTTAAAATCAGGTTTGGAAAGGGGGGCACCAGATGACAGTAATCAAATAGTTGTCTGCCTCATTCCAAATATTAATGCCGCACACCGCAGTTTCATATAATCAATAGCCTACAAGAAATATTATAAATACTACTATACATATCTCAGGCCACTAAAGAAATGATAAATTTACAAATAAATAATGATTTAGGTAAATTTTATAAAATTTTCTCCTTTTCTTACGATGATTTTTAGATTAGTTATAATTGAATATTACTTATATAGTACTTAACTGATATTTGATTTATAATTCATAAAATAAACTTAATTCAATGTATAAATCCGTTTTATTTTCCTACAAATGCGCAATTCCAACGTAAAAACTTTAAATGTCGAATAAAATAATTAATTACATTCTTATAACTTCACTACAACTGGAGTGATGACGCGCTGTCTGGCGCGCGAAGGCAGAGTGGGGAAAGTTGTCAACTTGTTGCCAACAAGTTGCTCGTCTTTTAGCGTCCGTCAACATATTGACAAAATTTTGTTGCCAACTTTCTTTGATCTTTACCGACAACCGACGGAAACGATATTTTTGTTTTCAACATGTTGGCATCATCTAAAAGTTGTCGACATTTTCTTAAAACTGCCAACAAGTTACATCAACTTGTTGGAAACATGTTGACAACTCCGGTGTAAACGCGGCATAACGTACATGACAATTCCATATGTGCCAGAATAGTTGGAAAACGTTAAGCGTGTAGCCAGATATTACAATTTGTACAGCTTTTAAAACACAAAACACTGTTAGGCAACACCTCGCCCAAACTAAACCAAAAAATACCTCATGGGACACTAAAAACTGTATTTATAGTATTAAACGTGAGTGTGATAGGCAATATAAAATACAAATTACCTGGAAATTACGTTTTCAGTTTTTTGTCGATATCTCGGTCATCCTTTGACTTGCAGAAACGAAAAAAAGTGTAAATTGTGGGCTTAAGACCGCACGGGAGCAGTGTTAACTTTTTAACACAATTTACGAAATGAGGAAGCACAATGTCCATTTCAAAGGTATTATCAATTAAACTATACATTGTGTTAACATTAACGGGTTAAGCCTATGACGTAGGACAATCAGTTACACTTATATACCCAACTCAAATATACTAAACTAGCGTTGCGTTCGTGGCCTGACCGGCCAAGGCGCTGGTCTATGGTGATGGACTCTGCTGGTTCGAATCTGGGCAAGACCAAAAGGTTTTTCAAACTGACGAAATAGAGCGTTTCACAATAGAGCGTTTAAAAAAATCCGTGTCGGAATAAAGCGCTTCTGTGAAACGCGTGACGGTAAAATCCGATTCACCCGCCAGCAAATGAGCGTTTCAGAAAATGCTTG
>JAGFPH010001413.1:187247-201607 GCA_018207615.1 Philaenus spumarius
TTCCCAGAACGACTCTAACGATTACGATGGAAACCAAGGCGTATTAATACTCCTTGGATGGAAACAATTCGATCACGCAGCTGAACCGCTGACGTGAGTTGAGCGAATTTACATAATTAAGTTTATATGTTTTAGGGTTTCAACCATCTATTTGGGAAATTGGTGTATTCATGAAGGCGCTGAATAGCTGTCTACGTCTTGGAAATATATAAGAACAATTTGTTTGCTCCTAGGCCTCTAGCTTCAGCTTTCGCGTTGCTTCGTTACGCTCGCAGGGAAAAAACTCGCTTTGCGACCTAGAATTATAGTCTTTCGCTTCGCTCGCAGTTTGCACCCCGACCGACGGCCTCGGATCAAAGGCGCCCCTACGATAAAGTCTCCTACATTGATTTTAACGTGGATGATATTTTATGTATTGATAGATTTTGTGGGAACCAGAAGGGCTATAAGATTGTGTACAAAATCAAAATGTGCAGAATATTCTCCATTATTTATTTGTTTATATAAAACTCATAAAAAGTTTTATTCTAAAATCTAAAAAATTGTTACTTTCAGTACAAAACGTGTTTCTGGTTGTTGGATATTTGACTGACGATCTCGTCCGACCGACTTAGACAACCAACGTGTATACCAAATTTGGTATAAATCGGACGTAAAAGGCGGCCGTTAGAGTGCGAACACATAAAATATAAGTGCAATTTTTAATGACACCCCAAAACCTGTTCTGGGGACCCTGATAAGCTCATTCATTACTTAGGACTGCCCATAAGAGTCACTTCAAAAGGTCTCTTTCCTACGTAAGTTCGCTAAAAAGGCCGGCGAACAAGATTTTGTCCTCGCGGAAAATGACAGCTCCGCGCAAATATAAGAACGTATTTACATATTCGACAGTAAAATCGCTATGATTCAACACTAGAGGTAGATTAAAAGTATGATTTTAGATTTACTATACGACCGATGTTATACAGGGGTGGTGAAAAGTCCCGGAACGGGTTAATATTTTGTTAACCGTTACAGATGGAACTATATAACTTGGTACACTGTTACTGGGCGTAAAACACTTTATACCAAAATTTCAATGAGCCGCTACCACTTCGGGGGGACGGCCGACAAGGAGTCGGAAGAAAATCTTAAATGAGAGCGTGGGTTGAGTTGTATATCAAATTAAATTTCTAATTTAGTAGAATACAATGCCGCAAATCCGACTTCAAAAGGTTAACCCTAAACAAAATGGCGGCCCTAAACGTGTTGAAATAAATCGACGTAAGTTGCTAATATATCGAAAAGGAAGAGTTTTTAGAAAAAAAATTCAAGAGACAAAAAATGTTTATTTCAATGTGCTTGACCTAAAGATTGCTTCCAAATCGATTTCGTAAATTTTATTCCACTTGTAAGTTATGTTTTTTGGGTCGCTGATTCCGAAAATCAGGGACACGCGGCTCTAAAATCCTAATAAAAAGGGTGTGTTTTTTTTTCATTTTTAGGGTGACGCCGGGATTTTAGAGCCGAGGGATCCTGATTTTCGGAATCAGCGACCCAAAAAACATAGGTGGTCTGGTCCGTAGGGCGTTTAAATGAAATATATCGGTACTGTCACAAATACAGGTTACAAATATTTGTTCGTGAAGTTAACAGTTTTCAAGATATTCCACTTTAAAAGTGTGTAACGGCCACCATTTTGAAAAATATATTCTTTACGTTTAACATTAATTTTGTAAATCGTAACATACAAAAATTTAAACTCAATGCCTTAAATATTTTTGGAGTTGCAGTGGGTTTCTGTAATCAACAAAATGGCGGAGTGCGACTAAACTAAGCCGAAGTGGCACTGGAAAAGTTACTGAACATTTTCCATTTATTTCAACATTTCGATCAGTTTTGTACATCCAGCTAAGGGTTTTTGTGGCACCCAGTAGCTACATTTATCGGAAAGAAATGAGTTTGTGTTAAAACGTTTGCATTAGCTTCATTTTACGATAACACTATTATAGCATGTATTATTAATAAAAGCAAACAACGACCATAAGCTTTATGATTATTACCGTATTTTCCTAGCTGAAACAATAATACGCCTATAATTATCCAAGTTATTGATAGACGGCTTGGGACCAATCGTAATTACGCTACAGCATTTACCGGTGTTAAAGTGTGCCATTAAACTCTCTCGGGTAAAATTATACGAAGCACTAAGTCTCCCAAGGTCGTTCGAAAGCAATCGTTTGATAGTCGTAAATAATTCCGCGGCATATCTGAACGGTCTTCATTCAATTGTTCGGTATCGATTTGTAGAGACGACCTCAACGACCTTCTGCGTTGTTGGTTTTACACTCTTGTACAAATAAAAAAATGGCGATACAAAATGCAGGCCTGCTTTTTTTTGCGAAACTGGTTTCAGTCAGTAAAACACAGGTATTTTTCAGAATGTTGCAAAATTCAAGAAATAAATAGGTTAAAATACGGAATCAAAATCAAACAATAACGCAGCTGAGTTGGGCGAAATTCCAAAACTAAGTTTACATGTTTTAGGGTTTCAACCAACTATTTGGGAAACTTATCAACTCACGAAGGCGCTAAATAGCTGCCTATGTGAACGAAATGTATTGATAGAATTTGTTTGCACCTAAGCTTCCAGCTCACGAGCTGTTTCGTTCTACTCATGGGGGTATGGACCTATGGGCAGAGGGGGCCATGGCCCCCCTAGCTCTCAGGGAAAGGAAAATATTTATATTATTAAATAAAGTCAGGTATTTTTCTTTAAAGAGGTTAGCACTAAAACATGTTTTAAATATGTGCCGTTTCATTTTACAAATACTCATTTTATTTTTTACAAGAGTTCAAGCATGAGCTGCTGGGTCACTTACTACTTGATGCGGCTTCTAGGAGTGTTATAGGTCTTTGCGTATTCACTGACGGTGTAAAGGTACAGAATCAATGCTATGTGTGTTAATATTTCACCTGAACAGCCAAATTGGCTTCCCAAATTTTAAAAGTTTTCTTGGGGAGGTCAAAAATATCCCTGCACTCCTTTTGCCGAAGGAGGGGAGGGTACTCCTTAACACGTTCATTGCCACGCAAATTTCGTATTTCCTATGCTAGGAGCTGACCTTTTATTTTTTATATTTATAGTCTAAATGAGTAGAAATTACTTTATTTTTTATTTTAGAATTATTCTACGTAATAATCACTAATATACATGTGCGTCCATAGCACGTAGGCTAAAATTGGCGTGCGAAGCACGCAATGCTCTTTGTATTGAAAATTCCCAAAATATGGAGGTTGGCGTGCGGAGCACGCAATGCATTATGTGTTGAAAATACTCCCAGTTCAGGGGTTGGCGTGCGAAGCACGCATTGCATTGTGTATTGAAAATACTCCCAATACGAGGGTTGGCGTGCGAAGCACGCAATGCATTGTATTGAAAATACTCCCAATACGGGGATTGGCGTGCGAAACACGCAGTACACTGTGTATTGAAAAAAATACTCCCAGTTCGGGGGTTGGCGTGCGATGTTCGCAACACACTGTTTATTGAAAATAATCCTAATACGGGGGTTGGCGTGCAATGCACTGTACGTCGGCCGCTTCTCGAGTGTTCAGTGTCAAGCTCACATGTGCATCTTAGCAGTGAACGTGTTAAGCCTCATACCCCGATCTAACCCCCCCCCACCCCCTAGAAAATATCATATGGGCGCCCATGGTTCTACTCGCAGTGGAAAAACTCGGCCTTCGGTCTCGGACCAGCAGACGTGGTTTGAACCGGGTACTAGTATGGTATTTTACGTTTCGATTGATTTTAGGGAAACCAAGCGAGCTGTAAGGTCGTGTAAAAAAACAAAATATGCACAATACTATTCTACATTATTATTTTTTTAAAAATAAACCATAATGTATCATTCAAGTACGAAAAATCTAAACAAATAGTTACTTCTGGTCAAAAAACGTGTTTCCTGTAGTTGGATATGTTCGGCTAAAGAACTCGTAAGAGCGACTTAAGACAACCAACGTGTGTTCCAAATTTGGACTAAATCGTACTTAAAATGCGGCCGTTAGAGTGCGAACATAATGCATATATACATCTTAAGTTTTAGGTATTAGGAACATAATACCTTATTACAATTACTTGTTCGGACATTTGCCATCATTTGTGTGTTAAATTATCAAACACGACGTTTCGGGAATACAAATCAATTCCCGTTCTCAAGTGACTGAAACTAACGGTGCATAAACCCAGGCAACCAGGCCTATGTAAGAGCGAACAAAGTAAAACTACAAATTACTACTAACCTTAAATATCTACGTGATACATCTCAGAGCTAAGACTGAGAAGTCAAACACACCGACCACAGACAAAACACAATTCAAACGCTAAGCACACGCAATTGATGGCAAGCGTCTAGTTGGCAAGTTGGAGTGAGACTGACAACTGGCCAGAAATTCAACATCCATCATTAACTAACAATAACTTCAAACAGAGAATAATACCTTAGGTCTTACCATAACGGTCACTGCAATAGCTCATCTTTCCTATAGGCCAGTCGGTAAAGGTCAATTTAGACCAAAAGTACCAGTAATTTGCAATACGGCTGAATTTTTTTTAGAAGTACATTAAAGTATGTAGATTAACATAAAAAAAGTTTACCAGTCTATCGATTTCCCAAAGTCGAAAAAAAAATCGATTATCATTTTTTTTTTCGATTATCATTAATATTTCGAGCTGGGATGAAGTAGAGGAAAATAAAAAATACCACCGTGTAGGGGAGGTATTTTTCAACAAAAAAGGTCATATGTATTTATTTCCTCCGAGCAATGGTTTGTCTGGAAAAAATTCGATAATGCAGGTATGTATTTTGCAGCAGGGGAAATCACTAAAAGGGGACATCTTATTCATATATGAAGCGTTGACTCATTCTAAATTGGCCGAATTTTAATATATCGAATTGAAACTTGACATAGGAGTTAAAATATATATTTTAAACATTTATGCTGAGTCTCAGCTTGTTATCTTGAAAATTACCCGATCTAGAGCCACTTGACTTATTAATGGGTTTCTCGATTTTAGGAGTACCGGACCCACCAATTCATTTTAAACAGCTCCAGTTTAGAAAATTTTCAAAATATCAACCTGAAAGTTTTGTTACAAGTTAAATATATAGATTCAAACAAGATCAAGGAGTATAAACCTTTTTTATTATTTACTTTTCAAAGCACAAGTAACTTAAAAAAGTATAATTTTAGACCATTTTAGATTTTTCATCAAAACGCTTGAGTTAATCGGCTGCAGATTAGTCAATTTTTTAAATATAATTTTTAAAATAAGTGTAGCAAAAAAAAATTGTGTTTTTAACTTCCGTACCAATTTTTAAATCGATATGTTAAAAAATGTCGAAAATGGAGTCGTTGAAACCAAAAGTGTTATAGTTAAAACGAGATAGGTAAAAACGAAGACCATTTTCAAGGGCCTCGTTTTTAAAAATAACATTAAAAAAATCGTTCATACTTACTAAGAATATTTATACTGGTGTACTCAACTTGTAAAACAAATTTGATGTTGATATTCCAAAAATTGACGAAACTGGAATAGATTGAAATTAGTTCGTGGGTCCGGTACTAGTAAAATCGATAATCGAAATCGACTCCTAGATCGGGTAATTTTCAAGATAACAAGCTGAGACTCAGCATAAATGTTTAAAATATATATTTTAACTTCTATGTCAAGTTTCAATTCGATATATTAAAATTCGGCCAATTTAGAATGACCCAACGCTTCATATATGAATAAGATGTCCCCTTTTAGTGATTTCCCCTGCTGCAAAATACTTACCTGCATTATCGAATTTTTTCCAGACAAACCATTGCTCGGAGGAAATAAATACATATGACCTTTTTTGTTGAAGAATACCTCCCCTACACGGTGGTATTTTTTATTTTCCTCTATCTTCATCCCAGCTCGAAATATTAATGACTTTGGGAAATCGATAGACTGGTAAACTTTTTTTTATGTTAATCTACATACTTTAATGTACGTATAAAAAAAATTCAGCCGTATTGCAAATTACTGGAAGTTGTAACCTATACCGACTGGGCTACTAAGGAAATTGGTTAATACAAAATATCTCTAGATGAAAATATCACAAAACAGAATTATCAGTTTGCAATTGCTTCTCTGCTGGAGCTGGTGTCAATCGGTTCGACGGAAAGCCTTGAGAATGACATATGATTATTGCAAGGTCTCGCACCTCACGCAGATAATGAGTTTACAAAGACTACGCGGAACAATAAGAACAGCACAGCGACGCTTGTGGTAAACAGGTCATGTTGGTCGCGTTGTGATTGATGATGTGACACCATTACTTGTGATCAATACAGTACTTCAAATGATAAACATGAAGACCCTTTAGTATGTACCATTTGACAAAACACTCGAGGCTAGAGCTAATTACAAAAAATTTAAAAAAATAGAATCTCCACTTCACGGAAAACTTTGGATCATGGATATGTATCCCTCCCTGTTTTTCTGCTATGAATCATCTACCGTTGATTAACTAATAAATATTATTATTATTATTTAGAGCAAAAACTATTCGATCGATTTCAAACAAATTTGCACGATTACAAGTAGGACTGTATAGATGCACGACAAACGGTTTTGATTTTTTTTAAACAACCCCCTTTTTGGCAAAAAAACCCCAAAAAATCAGTTATTATTTTTTAAATAAAAAAAAACAGCTCTAACGATTTTTATAAAATTTATCTTATTTGTAGCCTTTAATGTACCCTACCATATGCAAAAAACAGCATCTTTCTAAAAATTCTAGTTTAGCTAATAGTAATAATAATAACTGATTTTTGGGGTTTTTTGGCCATAAAGGGTGTTGTTTTTCAAAAATTTTCAAAACCTTTTTACGTGCATCTATAAAGACCTAATTGACGTGTTTGGTGCAATTTTGTTCGAAATCGATCGACTAGTTTTTTCTCTTAATAATAATAATAATATTTATTAGTTAATCTCCTACTTTGATATCACCTCTCCTACCCCTCCTACAATTATGAAGTCACAGTGAATCTGTTTAATAATTTAAATATGTTTGTGAGAAAGTATCAGTTCCTGGTACCGTTTATTACAAAGGTGGTCGTTTATGTTCGTCTGTCAAGGAACATTAAACATAAACATTACAACTTCCAGTGTCGTACCAATAACTTGTTACTGTTCAACTTGTAATAAAACGGGCATTCCTTTGCCTTGGTTTCCCGCTCTTTGCAAACAAAAACGACCGTAAATTGTAACACCGGAAGTTCCTTATTTGTTGGACAAATTGCTAACAGAGCCTATACTTTCTTTGCGCTGTGATTATTGATTCACTACGTTTTGCGGAAATAATTACACTTGGAGTCGTTGAACCTGTCAACCTGCCCGATGAATAATTCCAATCAATAAAAGAAACTACACATGTCTAGTATAGTGCTCGACAAATGTGATCTTGCACAGACGTGGACTGTTTGTTCCTCCAAAAATCTTTCTCTGCGTACAGACAATACACCTCAAACAATTGCATACATTCTGTTTTGTGCGAATTTCCAATGAAAAGATGAGCTATTACAGTGACTCTTATGGTGCGACCTAAGGTCGGGAGTGGTCCAGGGACGTTGCTACAACAAATTATTGGGGAGGGGGGGGGGCAAAATCCCAAATTTCCCAACAATCGATTTTTTTTCCGATGACCATACTTTCTCTATATACTATAGTATAGTGAGAAAGTAAAAGGACAATACTTTTCAAACCATTTTGAAAATAAAGTTTTTGATTTTAGTCTCCTTGTTTAACATATATACCAGGGAGACTAGTGCGATTTCGACCTGAATGAATACATTTTTGCCTACAGCTCCGATTTGGATGCAGTTTTCCGCATCGTGTTCAGAAAAACACCAGGGAAAAGTCTACATAAGACCAGTTTCGGGAGAAAGCTGAAATGCTCGCGTGTGCATAAAGTGCATCTAAAAGTGCTAATTTTTTTTGAAACCTCTAAAAATGGATGAAAAGTCGCGAAAATCGGTACGCGGGTTTTTTTTTGGGGGTGCTGATCTCATTTCTGGGGGCTCTGGGGTGGCGATGAGGGGAAATTTGTCAGTCTTGAAAATTTCCTCTCGCTCGTTTTTGGGAGCGGTGATTTAAATTCTGACTATGAGAAACGCCCCCGGGGGGTTCCGAGGAGTCGGAGCCAATGGGGAAAAAAACCTAAGGTTTTGAAATATTTTGAGATGACGACTTAAATGCATACAGTGATGATCAGGCCGGTTCCCGTGGCAGCTGTTTCGGCTTGTGCGCAGCTCTGAAGTGTTGGGAGTAGTCATATGAAAGACGAAGAGTGGTAGAGAGGAAAAGTGAACGTATGGAATAATACTGCTCGCTTGCTCAGAGTCCGTTACAAAGCTGTATCGAGAGAAGAAGAAAATTCGCCTCTGCTGGTTTTGGGTTTGATCGTTTGTAATTAATTTGAAAAAATCTTGTTCTAGTGAATTACTAGTTGGTATGGAGCAGACCTGGATTGGGGCTGTGAGTTGGATAATGAGGAGCTTTAGGCTTCAGCTTAGGCCCACCAACAATCATGTAAATGTTTCAGTGCGACTGCACTATAGGCTGCGGCCCAGCGCCAGAGTGTGGATGCAGGAAGCATAACGTTGCATGCACAATTTCTTTTAAGAATTGTTTAGACCCCAATTGCTCAAACCCATCAGGCGATGTATATACCAGCGACGAAAGTGAGGAAGAAGTCGACGATGATAATGGCGGATTATAAGTAATTTTGGAAAGCAGGAATTTCTAATGGGAACTAAGAACTAATGGGTTTGTTAGTGAATTTCTATAGGAAAAATGAGATACTGCAATGACCTTTACGGTGAGACCTAAGGTCGGAAGTAGTAAATGAGCAACGATCATGGTCCTTATAACAAGTTTTGGGGTGTCATTTAAAATGTTATAAGCCTATACATATACAGGGTGATTCAGAACTGTACGGCAATGTCTTGGTAGCTCATTGTATAGCTAAAATAAGAAAGTTAATATAAACATTGTAACATTTTAAGCCATGAGAAATGATAAAAGGGGTTAATTTGTATGTATACATTGAAACATAAGGTTCTGGTTTTTTAGTAAAGAACAGTGAAATGTAAGAGTTACAGAATTTGTTAAATAGCCTAGAAGATAACCACAAAATTTACTTAACAGAATTATCAGTTTGGAAAATTCAAATAACTTTGCAACTTTAGAATATTGAACAATCAAATTAAATCTAATAAACGGTACCAGGAACTGGCACATACTTTCTCACAAACATATTTGAATTATTAAACAGATTCACTGTGACTTGTAGGGTGGGGTAGGAGAGGTGATTTTTTATTAAAGTAGGAGATTAACTAATAAATATTATTATTATTGTCTAGAGAGAAAACTATTCGATCGATTTCGAACAAATTTGCACCAAACACGTCAGTTAGTCCTTTATAGATGCACGAAAAAAGGTTTCGAACATTTTTGAAAAACAACCCCCTTTATGGCCAAAAAACCACCAAAAGTAAGTTATTATTATTATTATTATTATTATTATTATTAGCTTAACGAGAATTTTTAGAAAGATGTGGTTTTTTGCATATGGTAGGGTACATTAAAGGCTACAAATAAGCCAAATTTTCGTTTCGTGCAAAACCGTTTTTCGTGCATCTATACAGGCCTACTTGACATGTCTGGTGCAAATTTGTTTGAAATCGATCGAATAGTTTTCGCTTTCTTTGTATACATACAGACATACATACATACAGACATACATACACATACAGACAGACATTTTGTGCAAACCACATTTTTGGACTCAGGGGGTCCCAAAACGGATATTTCTCAACATCGATTTTTTTTGCGATCACTATACTTTCTCTATACTATAGTATAGTGAGAAAGTAAAACCTACCTTTCTTTTAAATTCGACCTACCTTTTATTTATTTTAAATATATAAAACACAACCTTTCAAAAATCAACGACAGTTGGTTATAACCTGAAGCGATTTAGTTAAGAACCTTTTCACAATTCCTGTATATTTATTCCATGTTTAGATCATTAATTTTATTCAAATCAAAATAATATGGTATGTTTGTTTGTATGTAAAGTACAACTAAATGTAATGTAAGATAGGTTAATAATTTGTAAAAACAAAAACAAGCTAGTTCAGATGTTAAAATGTTATCGATCAATGTATTCGCGAAATGAACAGTGCATAGTTAGCGGCGGCTATCGAACGACTGCATCCGTATCTAAACAGAGACAGAGAAGGATTTTTTTTTTAAAACACGATATATAAGTGAATATTTTATTAAAATCAATTTTATAATACAGTTTTAAACTCCAAATGAACACAAATTGAAAGAAATACGAGTAAATTGAAACTATTATAAAAATATTAACATTTATGCAAGTTCAGTGCCTTAAGGCTCGGCTCCCCACATTCAAAACGGCGAAGTTGGGTACCAATTTCAATGTTAAATAACCAAAACATACCTTCACTATTAAGCATATTTTTGTGTTGTTTTTGTCAAAAAACGAAAGCTGTATTTTTTCTTAAAGTAGAATAGATTGTGGGTGTTGATTGCTAAGGTTTTTTTGCAATATCTCTTTTTGCAACTGAGTAAAAAATGAATAAAATTTACTATTTTTAACTATTTATATCATACGTTTATGAAAACAATAAAACGGGCTTTGAAAATGTATTTAGCAATCAACATCCGCATATGATAGTACTTCAAAATGAAACCAAATTTTTAAATTTATTCCACGAATTAACAGAAAAAATGACTTATTCTGTAGCATTGCTCTTATGGGAATTAGATTCAATATGGCGGACAGGAAAGCGCCCCCTTAAAGTAGGCCTACATAAGCTATGGCAAATATACAACGTATGGCCGTGACCCATTGTAGACCGCGATTGTTACAAAAAAAAAAAAAAAAATGAACACCAATTTGCATCTTTCGTTACATCTCAAGAAGTTCATACGTATTAATTTTTATTCTGAAGAGTTTTAAATTTTATGAGAACAATTTTTAAAAACATCACCTTGAAAAATAAACAAATTTGTATGGTAAAACAGCAAAAGACTAACCTACTTTAAGAAATATTGATTCCTATGAAAGCACCTATATAGGTAATGTTTGAGGTAGTTTTTCAGCAGCATTTATAAATTGAATCTGAACATTTTCGAATCATTTTAAATATCTTAAAACATATTGAACACTAAAACTAGACTGTATAAATATTCTTTTATTATTACTTGTGGTATATATATATCTTAATATAAGAAGCCTATAATAGAATCAATTTTGTTAATTTTAAGCTATAGAATTTCAATTGCACATTTAATTAAAAGCCATTATCAGTAACCCAAGATTAAAGAGTTCCAGATAATTTTAAAGTATAATAAATATAATAAATTGTAAATGTACTAAGTGCTCTAAAAAGGCTGTTAACAGTTAAACTGTAAAACATAATATAATTTCAATTGTGTTAAAATAAAATTTACTTTGTTCACAATAACTGACTCATTATTTCAATTATTTAAGATACATAATAAAGTAAGTTTTTCAAGCGTAAAATCAAACATTTTAAAATACTAACACGTCGTAGTATTATAACATAGGCAGAAAACGCTTCGTTTCCCAGATATCCGTCATTTCTTTTTTAAATAATTCATATCTTGAGAAATGTTTATCTGATTGAGTTCAAACTTGGCATGAAGTTTAACCTAGCAATTATCTATTTCAAGAAAAATAAGCGATTATATCCAATCATGCGTTTCAAAATTTCAAACCTAAATTACTGAAAAACCATATATTTTAACAAAAAATGTCGACAACTTTTTTGTAGCTCTTTTCATTCCCTATCGGATAATCTCACTGTCAAAACAATCGGATGAAGGATAATAGTTAAACCAATTTCCCAAATTGTTGGTTGAAACCCTAAAATATACAAACTTAATTTTGTAAATTCGCTCAACTCACGTCAGCGGTTCAGAATTATTATTTTTTTTAAAGTGCTAATAATCGTAAGTAAAACTACAATATAATATGTCATATAATAATGTTCACAAGTCAAGTTTATAGTCACGATTGTAAAAGCTAAATTCCAGTATGTAAAAACTTTGACAACTTTACTTGTCTAGAGTTATACAAAATTCAGAAAGGGCAAACCACGTTTTTAACTGAAGAGGTCGATAGTGATAGCGGCCGTAACAATGAATATTTTCTAAGAAATAGTCAGTAATAAATAATGAAGATGCAATATGATTGGCAGCTTGTTGGAGATATATTGGAGTAAAGTAGGGTAGGTCCAATACTAAATAAAAGTGTTTATGTAGTAGGCTAGGTCAACATTACAAGGAGCTTTAGAGTCGCTTTCCATTATTACTAGCTGACCCGTGCGAATATTTCGCAAGTTGTTAGTAGGCCTAGTTACCTGATATAATTATTGATTTAATTAAGTACATCTCGTTGAATTTGAACGATTGAGTCCCATATAAAAAGTAAGAAACACATCTAAAAAGACAATTTTTATTACCAATTATACATTTCATCTCCATAACTTTGAAACTATAAACAGAAAAACATAATTAAGCAAAATTAAACATAACCTATTTAATTTTTTTTTTGTGTTTAACGTCCTGCTGTTTTGCACTTAAGGCTAATGAAGACGGGACCTACAGTTTTACGTGGAATCCGAACCACAGCCAATGATGTCTGTTAAGAAACCATTTAGAAAATGATTCGGGGTCAATGGGAATTGAACCCGGAACTTTTCCATTGGTGGTTGCCATGACGATTGATAAAGCTTTGACGCCTTAACAACCACGGCCATCGTGGCATAACCTATTTCAATAAAGTAAATTACAAACCATGTTATGATAGCAAAACATGTGCTGTTATAATCAGCTGATCAGTGCTATTATATTCAGTTGATCAGTAAATACAATGTTAATGAATAGAAAGTATTTTAAATTCCATTTTTTAATATTATATGAAGGAATAGTAAAATTTTAAGGCAAATGGGCAAATATAGAGTTAATTACCATTCATTTAACATAAACCGCATGCCAATCGGTCCAATAGAACTACATATATCACTTGGAATAGGCTTAAAATTTTACCCCATGTTAAATTGCCATAAGAGATTTTAATTTCCGTTTTTAGAAAATTTAGTGGGGTAATAACTGAAATCCAAGCAAAATGGGTAAATATACAAAACTATTTTACCTTTAATTTGGTACCAATTGCGTGTATATCGGTCCAGTAATCGAGATCTCACTCGGATTAAAAAAAATCTTTTCAAATTAATATATTGATCTTTCCATGCAACTAAACATAAAATACGTTTTCTTCATGTTGAATGCTCCTACTTCCTGGACTGTTAACCCTTTGGCTCCCGACATTCATGTTACAAAAAACCCAACCATTATCTGTTATGTATCTGCATAAAATCCAGGCTCAATTTAGCAAATTTTCAGTGTTTCGCAAAAAATATATATAAATTTAATTACTGATAAATTTTGATTATCTTTTAGAATTTTTTTGGAATTAAATTTTCTATAAGATAGTACCTTTTAAAAATAAGTGTAAATTCATGTAAGATATGAAATGTTTTAAATTGTTACTTGGAAAAATTTAAAAATATTTTTTTAATTTTACTCTTAAAAATGTCATAAGAAAAAAAGTATTTAGAAAAACTTTGTCCACATAATATAATTTTACACGTATTTCTGACGTGTTTAATCTGCCTGTGATTTGATTAAATGATCACAAAGGAGAATAATTTCTAACAGACAGTTGAAACTCTTGACGTGAGTTGAGCGAATTTAAAAAATTAAATTTGTATGTTTTAGGGGAGTGTAGGAGTTTTGCCTACGGGTATCAGGTAGAAAGGGTCCCCATCCGCGAATTCCTCATACTGCGGAGTTTTGCCTACGGTTGTGGGTGGGCGCGAGAGGGGGAGGGGGAGAGAGAGAGATTCCTGTAGAGAAGAGAGACAAAGAGACTCTTCTAGCGATTATAAAAGAAAGAATTCTGCCAGGTACAAAAATTATCACTTTACAGGTACCGTATTATCACTTTATATAATTAGAATTAAAAAAAACTAGAGGACTTACCTAAACTGTTTAGTCACAGTATTTTGCCGATAACAGTATGATTATAATATTTATATAATTATAATAATTCGTCGTATTATCACTTTATATAATTAGAATAATAAAAAAAAAGAACTAGAGGACTACCTAAACTGTTTAGTCACAGTATTTTGCCGATAACAGTATGATTATAATATTTGTATAA
>JAGFPH010001413.1:205449-227990 GCA_018207615.1 Philaenus spumarius
TACTATACTAAAAAATATAGTCGATTGTCTACTTTACTAAAAATATAAGTGATTCTCTACTATACTAAAAAATATATTCGATTCTCTACTTTACTAAAAAATATAGGCGATTGTCTACTGTAATAAAAAAAGGCAGTCAATTGCCTACTATACTGACAAAATATAGACGTTTGCCTACTATACGGAAAAATAATAAGTGATTGTCTACTATACTTTAAAAATGTGGGAATCTGCTTGTACAGTAGATGAGTCATAGCAAAAACGCTGGTAGGGAAAACATATCCATGATTAAATGTTTTACCGTGAAGCGGAGATTCTGTAGTAATTTTTTTAACTGTTAAAAAAATTGTATACTAGTATATTGAGCTGCCTTAAAACAATTAACCGCCTACACCGTTGTAATTTATATCATCCAGATAAGCTGGTAACGTAATGCCATAATAACCTGACTGTGCACTTTGCCTTTGTTTTGCCTCCAGAGTGCTAATGTATCGCATGTCTTGGATGCCTCACGTGATAAAAATATGTAGTCTATTATTGATTCATCGGCGATTCAAACGGAATTATAGTAAACAAATTACGTACAATAGGCAGTTGTTTCATAATAATATACAGCTACGGGATGCACTTTATTGATTGTGAATTAAATAATTTGACATCTGTATATTATTTAAAAGAAGAAGTCCTAACTGACTGACTCATTCATAATCAATGTACAGCCAAAACTATGAAGGCTAGACCCTTAAAAATCTCAGGGTAGGCCTACCTTCATAACACTATGTAAAAGTGAAATAAGAAAGGATTTTTCATCACTCCGTACCGAAAGTAGCTACTTTCGATGTCAGCTGGTAGCAACGAAAACGATCGTTTCCCAAGCTCTAATTTAGAGCAAGGGAAAAACGATCAGCTGATTTTCCCTTGCTCTAAATTTGTTTTCCCTTGCTCTCAATTAGTTTTCCACACCATTAGTTGCCCGCTACGCGCTCTGACACCAACAATACCAACTGCACAATAAACATAACCTTGAACTTCTAATTGTTACGTTGTTATGTAGGCTTATTATAGTAAATTTGTTATTATAAAAAAATGTTAATTGAGAAATATAATAGTTTGCATTTTACTGAGGTTTCTTCTTCAGCATTGTGTGTATTTTTGCGTCGTGATGAAAAGTACCGTTCATAACTTGTACCGAAAGTGATTTTCCGGCACTTGCTCCAATTATTCCCGTACTCGGCTTCGCCTCGTACGTGAAACACACTTTCACATGCTCGGCTTCGCCTCACATGTGAAATTCGATATTCCTGTGTTCGGCTCCGCCTCACACATGAAACTTGGGCGCGCACCGGAAAGTGCCACTTTCGGTACTAGTAATGAAATATACTATTATTTCACTCCCATCCCTTTAACGGCTATAACAGATAAAACAGCTGATTTGCACCAAAAGCTTAGCAACACAATTAATTATGTGTGGAATATTCTGCACCAATGTACGTTTGTTGAATGCATTTACATTCATTACCATAACAAATGACTTAGAACATTTAGAATCAATTAATTATTTTTCACAAACAACAGTATTTTAGGTTAAGAATTTTAGGCCCAAATGTTGATTTCAAGAGTTTAAATTTTTCAAAACACAGGTGGTTAACTCCCAGCCCTTCTATAACATATAAAACATCTGATTTGAATTAAAAGCTTAGCAACACAAATCTGTGTGACCTATTTATTCTTAACCAACACACGTTTGTTGAATGCATTCACATAAGTTAATTACGTTTCACAGCTTTTTTAGGTTAGGTTAACAAAATAAAACAAAGAAAAAATCTACAAAAGTGGCTTTCACTGTATTATAATTCAAACATCTGTTTTTACATATTACAAACAAAACAACTGATTTGGATAGCAAATTTAGAATCAGGTACAGTAATAATTATTCTTCAACAGTTTTTTTATGTTATGTAATAGCAAAAACAAGCAACGAAAAAGGCTTACTGTATCATAATTCAAACACCAATCACTGTTAAAATTATGCCAACTTTATTCTTTACTAGTGGACCCATCAATGCTTTGCTATTGCTTGATTTAATTTAGAGGTTAGTTATTCCATTTTATTACATTGACTTAAGTAATCGAATTACAAAATGGTTTTATGCCACTTACTACACAAATTTAGATTTATAGTTTGTAAACCTTTATAGACAATGCAGTAAACGTTTTGTTTGCTTTTTACCGAATCTAAAAAAAACTGATAGTTGTGAAGAATTGTAAAAACCTGATTCTAAATTAGCCTATTGGTTGCAAATAAACGTGTTTTGATTCATTGTAGACCTAACCTACAAATATGTTCAGTTTTTGATACAAATCAGCTGTTTTATGTATAATATGTAACAACTAATGTTTGAATTAAATTAAATATATTATTATAGTAAGCATTAGTTGATTTTTGTTTTTGTTTGCTTTAAGTTGGTCAATCTAACCTAAAAAAGCTGTTGGTTTTGAAGAATAATAAACTGATAAGTAAAGTTGCTATGGTAATGAATGTAAACAAACATGACGTGTGCTAAGCTTTTTATACGAACAGCTGTGTCTTGAGTCCATACAAAAGAGGCTGTTTAGTTTTTCCAAATTTGAAACTTTTTCGGGAAACTTTTCAAATGTTTCTTTATATAAAAACCTCGTTCGGACTATTACGAACATTTTAAAACAAAAAATAGTCAAACTGGTCCAGCCGTTCTCAAGTGATGCGCTTACAAAGGAACAACAATTCATTTTTATTATATATAGATAGACTAGGTCTATTTGACCAGTTTGAAATACTGCTTTACCGTATCATATTTTGGTCATATTTTATAACTGTTCTGATATTCCCGTGAAAATATTAATAGTCTGTTTGCATTTGCTTCGCCGCAGGGGTTGGTGAGCGAAGGGTGTTGCATATATTTTTAGAAAAACATATTTATTTCTAAACAAAAATAGGAATTAAAAATTTCTTGGTCAAATATTGGAAAATTTACTGAAAACAACTAAATTTTTTAACGGAAACCAAACGATCTGTAGGGACAGAGACTATTCATAACTGAAATGAATGCGAGACAGACTTAATGTCATTGACGACAGTTGACTTTAGGACACGATGCCAGGTTTAAGTTGGGTTAGATATACCAGAAAAAAATCTAAACCTTAAGTTCAATTTACACAAAAACTTAAGGGTTTATCAAAAAACTTATATTACTTAATCTATATATATATATAAATGAATTGCTGTTCGTTAGTCTCGCTAAAACTCGAGAACCGGCTGGACCGATTTGCCTAATTTTGGTCTTAAAAAGTTTGCAGTAGTTCATAGAAGGTTTATACATAAAGAAAAATTTGAAAAGTTTCAAATTTGGAAGAAACTCAACAGCCTTTACTGTATGAACTCAAAACCATAGCTTACAAAAACAGCTGTTCGTATAAAAAGCTTAGCAACACGTTATGTTTGTTTACAACCATTACCATAGCAACATTACTTAGCAAATTTATAATAACTTTAATACTCTTCAAAACTAACAGCTTTTTAAGGTTAGATTGAAAAACTATAAACAAACACAAGGAAAAATCAACGAAAAATGCTCACAGAATTATAATTCAACTCAAACATTGGTTATTAAATATCTATATAGGCCTACTTAGAGATATGCTGTTTAAAATATTGTTTATATAAAATATACCTATCATAACTATGAATTTTTTAATACTTTCCAAAACATATTTTCGCTATCAATAATAATAATAATAACAAACAAATTATTTGACACCATGCATAAACATAAACATACACGAGTTTAAACATATTATAAAACTAAACAAACAATCTGAATTAAACTAAATGCCATTAAAATATCACATTCGTAGCTTTATTTTGATATATAATTGTATATTTAAATACTAAACAATATCTTATACTAATTAGGCCTATACATTTAAAATTACAAACTATATTTGAACCAGTTTGTTACATCCTAAATTAACGCGGATGTTACAAAGTGATTCAAAAATATCGTTTCTACGACCCCCAGCAAATTTAAACCCTCGCTAAGAAAGGGTTAAAAGAATTTCGAAATTTTAGGGTGGTTTGGGGGGGGTCAAAGTTACTAAAAATCCCTATAAGAACGAATTGGAATGAAATTTGGTACGTAGCTTCCTTTTAGGCTGTAGGTGCTCGCAACATTGTCAACGAAATTAAGTGAAAGTCAAAATTAGTAAAAACTATAAATTAAAACGATATATTTAAAACTTTTTCATGTTAGATAGTAGTTTACAGGAATACAATTTTCAGTGATTTCTTACATAGCGTAGCCTTTTTTTCATGGCCACAGAAAGATACGCACACGTATTCAACGAACACTTAAAAAGAATACAATTACGTCAAAAAGACTGAAAATACTAACAACCACGGGCAAAGCCGCACGGGTCAGCTAGTTACTTACACAAATCTGAACACGTAATACAAAACAGGCGTTCCCGTTGGAAATTTTAAAGTTGGCCGCACCAAAACAATTTCAAACTACTACAATGTATTAATCACAGGAATTGCCTTCCTCCTGACCAAACAAAGGGTAGTACAGAATTTTTTTTCAAAACAAAAGTAAATTCAACTAATTATCACAATTTTCTCGCAAATGTTTTAATTTTCCTAAAAATATAAAAATTTCTCGCTTTAAATATTTGTTGTTGTTGCTTTTACTTTATATAAAAACTTCTAACAATTTTTCATCACAATTATAGCACTTTATACATTTTTTATGAAACAAAAGCCTTACTTATTTATAGATATTTATTTGTCATAGTTTTCTCTAAAAGGTGAAATACTTTTTTTGTATAAATTTTGTAAGCAAGTAGGTAAAGTTATAAGAATGCTGTTCATTTTCTCAGTTAAATGTCATTTGTGGACCTAGTTTTTTGCGGAATTGGTTGTACTGCCCAAGGCAGGTTGCAGGAGAAGTAGAAGGGATGACACACCTATTAGGCCAGACACACTTCTAGTCTGCGCGAACTGTACCTATTTCACCACTATTGTTTGTTATTGTCTGTAATACATTCGTTGCAATACGAATAGAGAGTAGGTTTCTCTGCGTTAGTAAATTCTGAAAAAAACAGTGTTTATATCCTTTAAGGATGTGCAATAGCACCCGAGTAAAAGCATCGAATTCAGCGGACTGAGTCGAGTTAACCTTGAGCTGGCTGGGGTGTGCATCAGTAAGACGTTCGAGCGCGTCTAAAATATCGCTTGTTAGCCCTTACGTTTTTACTAATAGCGATCTTATTATTTATTTGTTTTTCACCTTATGCATACAACATTTAATTTTGCTGAAAACTACTTATTTATATTTGCCACAGTTTCTTTAAAATGTGAATTACTTTATGTATATAGATATTGTATGCAAGTAGGTAAAATTATAAGGAAGTCATTAGGGAGTTGTAACTTTCTTAATTAAATGAAATTTGTGAACCTAGTTTTCGTGGAATTGGTTGTACCGACAAGGCAGGTTCGGGGAGAAAGAAGAAGGAATGAAACGACCACTACGTCAGACACACTCCTAGTCTGGGCCCACTGTACTTATCGTCAGATTTCGACTAAATGTTTTAAATAAATTGTACCTACAGTTTTGTGCAATTTAGTGTAAACAAGAGGTCATTTTTAGTTAGTTATGTTGCCTCACTGATTCCAGATGTACATACAGGGACGTCGCTGTAGGGTTGGAGCAAGGGGGCGGCACCTCCCCCCAAAATGTTTAAATCAAAAAGTTGGGAAATTTGAGATTTTGAAAAAGTTTGGATTTTTATATAGGGATTAAATTGCTGTTTTTCAACAAATATGGAGTAGGTTTAGGCAAACGTTTACAATCTTGGAACTCGATGGAATTAAGTCTTTTAATTGAGAAAATTAAAACGGAACAATCAGAAAATTTCTTATTGGCAGCAAAAGGGGGAAAGTACCACAGCAGTTATGCAAATTTAAATTTACTTTTGGGGGAAAAGGGGTATGTTAATGATAATTTTACAATAAGGGAAATAAAATGGATATTTAAGAGTAGGCCAGAATTAATCTTTTTAATTATAAACCAAGGTTGGTTCAAGGGGAAATTTCATGTGTTCGTTGTGCAACATGGTAGTAAAGGAAGATGTTTTTCATTTTATTGCAGAATGTCCGATATTAGCCGAATTTAGAAAGTCTTGCTTTAATCGAAAGGTATTGTCTAAACCAGAGTTTGAGGAATTTCTTAATGGTAGGGATTGGTCAACTCTTTGTAGATTTGTTCAAAATGCATGGCGGTACAGATGGAGTCTTATACAAGAGTTTAATTTTTCTTAATGTTTATTTTGTTATTGGATAAAATTGTTAATTTTGTTGATAATTTTGTTATTAGTTGTATGAATGGGTGTTAGAAATGACGACACAAAATTATTAACTTGATGAATTGTTTATTTTGTTTCTTATAATTGTGTGAATGTGTATACATATAATTTTAATAGAGTTTGAGTCTCGTATTCTAAGTATAAGGGATGTTTAAAAGTTTACTCAATGGTATTTTGACAATATTAATTTGATAAATTGTTTATTTTGTTTCTTTATAATTGTGTGAATGTGTTACGTATAATTTGAATAGTGTTATAAGAATAAGAGATGTTTACTTAATGGTATTTTGATATATTTGTGTGTTTGTATATACATGTAGCAATGCTTATGTTTAGTAAGTTAAAAATGTCAACCTAACAGACGGCCGTATATCCATTGTTAAAAATATGTTAAAAATCTATGTTGCTGAAATAAGTTAACATTAATAAAGCATAATATGTTCTATTCTATTTTATTCTATTCAATTCAACAAGATTTTACAGGGGTGCCACTAGTCAAAGTAAGTTAAGCTTAAGACTCAAACAAGGATTCAGTGTTTGGACTGGCCTGCAAATTCACCAGGCTTGAACTCGATTGAGAAATTGTGGGCATTGTGAAAAAAATACTGAGACAAATATACTGCACTACCAAAGAAAAGATGTGTGCTGTGATAACAGTGTAATTTCACGGTCAAGAAATTAAAGATGTACGAAATTTAAGATTCAATGCCTAAACTAATTGAAATGGTTTAAATACTAAAATATGTAGACACAATTTAAAGACAAATCTAATGTATCGTTTTTTCTCATTGAATACAAGATAACTGAGAAAATAAAATAATTATGGCTAAAAGTAGTTTTCGGTGATTACTATATTCAAGGAAAGTGATCATGGCAACTACTTTGTTTATATTTGTTTTGACTGTATTTTATGTGTTATTTGTTTCTATTTCTTTGCTTTGTTTGTATTTTTCTAGTGTTTTTATTGTTTTTGCTTTGATTGTATTTTTTGTGTGATTTGTTTGTATTTATTTTCTTTGTGTTACATCATTTACTTTGATTGTATTTTTTGGGTACTTTTATTGTTTTTGCTTTGATTGCATTTTACGTGTGATTAGTTTGTATTTCTTTGCTTTCTTTTATAATATTTGCAGTATTTTTGTATTTTTGAGTGTTTTTGTTCTTTTTGCTTTGATTATATTTGTTTTGCTTTGATTATATTTGTTTTGCTTTGATTGTATTTTATATGTGATTTGTTTGTATTTCTTTACTTTGTTTTATATTAATTGCTTTGTTTGTATTTTTTGTGCTTTTATTGTTTTCGATTTGATTGTATTTTATGTGTGATTTGTTTGTATTTCTTTGCATTGTTTTATATTATTTGCTTTGTTTGTTTTCTTTTTTGTGCTTTTATTGTTTTTTTAATTGTATTTTATGTGTGATTTGTTTGTATTTTTTGGTGCTTTTATTGTTATAGCTTTGTTAATAATTATTTGGCTTTGGTTGTGTTTTATGTGTGATTTGTTTGTAATTCTTTGCTTCTTTTTGTATTTTTATGCTCTGTTTTAATTAAAAATATTTCGTAACATAAGTCCTAATTTAAATAAAAAAGTGTTGTTTAAATATTCCGTTAACTTGTTTTTCAATTGATATTAGATTCAATGTTGTATTAGATTAGAATACAATTTTTTTTAAATATGTATTTTCAGATTGAACATTTTTCTTGAATTAATTGCTAAAAATCAACAATACTTTGCACTCAGTTCATACGGTCTCACATGGCTTCAAAACACCATTTAACTTATCATTTTGGAAAATTCCCCGGTCATAATGCCCATCAGACCGAACTGTATTCTGCCTTACCTGACCACGGCCAAGCGAGTGGCTCATTAACAAACCACCAGATAATTTAATTGCTAAACATTGGTAAAACGGTCAACGAGTTGCCTTTAGAATTATGCCTGCTTTCATTCAAAACTTTCAAAAACAAATTCCCACCAAACAAATTGAAATTAACATACTCATAACCATACAAGCAGTCTACCGTATCAGTAAGCAAACAACTTATTCTACTAAATACACCTCACGCACAACAAATAGTTCCTGGTGTTGGCTGTAGAGTGAGTACTTGTACAACCACTTCACTACTGACAGTTGAAAGGGTTAACTCTTCCGACACTCCGAACCGATCGAACCCCCCTCCACCCTTCCTGTCCACTTCGTGTTTTTCGTCGCCATTTAGATTAGTACTTTTCAATCGATATGTTAAACTAATGACTTTCTCTTTTGGGAAATATACATTTAGATACACATCGATGTACACTGTATATCTGTACCTGCATTGTAAAAACTATGATTTAACACAAAACCTACTTTAAAGAAACCGGACGAGTTTGACTAACGCACCAAAGGTTTAGTTTTTGATTTAAGAGTTTTAAATTGGGGAGTCTTTAATTATTTATCTCAATAATGTGTCTTGTGTACGTCCGCCAGTCCAGCAAATCTATACACAGGGTGTATATTCTACCAAACTTTACCATGTTATTCAGCAGTTCAAAACTAGTAAGCCCCCATGAAAAATCACAGGCTGATTAATTAGATACACATCAGAAATACATCATTAATAAACGGTACCAGATAACTGCCACACACTTTCTCCCAGTTGAAAATTTATACTTTTCCAAGAGTAGCATAGGAGGTGGTTATTTAGACTTGAAAAAGTAGGAAAATGTTACCATGGAAAATATTAGACGCATGTAACATACATCAATATTATATTATTATTATTTAAACTATTCGATCGATTTTAAACAAATTTGCACCAAACATGTCAATTAAGCCTGTATAGATGCACGAAAAAAGGTTTTGAAACTTATTGAAAAACAACCCCATTTTTGTTCAAAAACCCCCAAAAATCAGTTATTATTATTATTATTATTACCTAAATGAAAATTTTTAGAAAGATGCGGTTTTTTGCATATGGTGGGGTACATTAAGGGCTACAAATAAGCCAAATTTTATCAAAATCGTTTTTGAGAAATTTAGATTTTTCTCGTTTTTTTGCCATTTTTGGGGGGTAAATCCCTTAATAATCAAAAATTTGAAAAAATGAAAATAACTCCTAGAGATATTCCAGAACTACACCTACATACCAAATTCATCAAAATCGGACCGTTGGTATGGTCTCCAGCTCTGTACACATCCTTACAGACACACACACACACACACGGATAGACACCAACACAGATAATTCCACTAAACATTTTTTGGGGGTTCAGGGAGCACTAAAGCAGATAATTCCAATAAAAATTCAAATTTGAAAATTTGGACGAAAACAATACTTTCTCCATATACTACCTATAGGGTGGAGAAAGTAAAAAAACAAACTATTTAAAAACAACAGACTTTATCTAGGCCTACCTAACTATGCTGACGGGGATTTTTATCTCGGTAAATGTGTACAATATTAAGGATTATAAAACTGTAGGCCTATTTGTTAAAACAATTTATTTACATAAGTTATTATATATTTAAAGAAAGGTAAAAATACTATCTTTTAATTGCTTTTCATTTCATATTTCATATCAAATGATTTAGAAGTTATTTTTATTATAGTAAAGAAATTAGTAATGGAATAATATGTTTGTTATATGTTATACGAAGATGTACGAATGTTTCCGAAGTTAAACGAATATGTATCTCCACTTTAAATTTGTATAAAAAAATATATTTATGATAAAAGGTTGTATTTATATACAGTTTATAACTTCAAAACAAATATTATAACGTATATTATAGCATGCATTAAATCTATAACTCATATTTAAAAAATCAACTTCACAAGAAATTAAAACGATTTAACTTGTAAACATAACCCCAAACTATAATCTACATTGGATTTCTTTAAATATTACAGATGATGGGTGAAATCAGCTGTTATATTATATGTTACTTACGCACTAACACTCGCTTTTATAGGAGTTGATAATATTTTGTCCTATCTTGCTTGGTTTAGAAGTGGTCTGTCTGTACGCGTATAAAATCATTATTATCTCATGAACGGTTTAAGATAAATTCATTAATCTCAGCATGCATGTTTATTACATTGGTTTACACAAATTTAAAAAATGTTATTTTGCTGAATTCATCCGTTTCAAGATGGCGGTAGTTACAAATTTTCAAAGTTTAGTATCTAAAAAACTAATATTTTACGAAAAATGTTAGGTTACAAAACATGTAGACAATTTAAAGAAAAATCCAATGGTGTTTCACTTTTTACTTTCTCCACCCTATACGTAGTATATGGAGAAAGTATTGTTTTCGTCCAAATTTTCGAATTTGAATTTTTACTGGAATTATCTGTTTTGGTGCTCCCTGAACCCCCAAAAAATTTTTAGTGAAATTATCTGTGTTGGTGCTCCCTGAACCCAAAAATGTTTTTAGTGGAATTATTTGTTTTGGTGCTCCCTGAACCCAAAAAAGTGGTGTTTTGGTGATGTCTGTCCGTGTGTCTGTTAGGATGTGTACAGAGCTGGACACCATACCAACGGTCCGATTTTGATTAAATTTGGTATGTAGGTGTAGTTCTGGAATATCTCCAGGTGTTTTTTCATTTTTTCAAATTTTTAATTTTTAAGGAGTTTTACCCCCCAAAAATGGCAAAAAACGAGAAAAATCAAAATTTCTCAAAAACGCCTCTAACGATTTTGATAAAATTTGGCTTATTTGTAGCCCTTAATGTACCCTACCATATCTAAAAAAACTAAGATTTTACGAAAAATGTTAGGATACAAAACATGTAGACAACAAACTGAAAGAAAAATTCATTGGTGTTTCACTTTTTACTTTCTCCACCCTACACGTAGTATATGGAGAAAGTATTGTTTTCGTCCAAATTTTCGAATTTGAATTTTTAGTGGAATTATCTGTTTTGGTGCTCCCTGAACCCCCAAAAAATGTTTAGTGGAATTATCTGTGTTGGTGCTCCCTGAACCAAAAAATATTTTTAGTGGAATTATTTGTTTTGGTGCTTTCTGAACCCAAAAAAGTGGTGTTTTGGTGATGTCTGTGTGTCTGTTAGGATGTGTACAGAGCTGGAGACCATACCAACGGTCCGATTTTGATGAAATTTGGTATGTAGGTGTAGTTCTGGAATATATACAGGTTTTGTTTTCATTTTTTCAAATTTTTAATTTTTAAGGACTTTTACCCCCCAAAATGGCCAAAAAACGAGAAAAATAAAAATTTCTCAAAACCGCCTATAACGATTTTGATAAAATTTGGCTTATTTTTAGCCCTTAATTACCATATACAAAAAACAGCATTTTTCTAAAAAATCTCCTTGAGTAATAATAACAATAATAATAATAACTGATTTTTGGGGGTTTTTGGCCAAAAAGGGGGTTGTTTTTCAACATTTTTCAAAACATTTTTTCATGCATCTATATAGGCCTAATTGACATGTTTGGTGCAAATTTGTTCGAAACCGATCGAATAGTTTAAATAATAATAATAATAATATATAATATAACTAGCTGACCTAGCAATGTTTCGCTATTGCTTAATTTGAAACTTTGAAAGCCTGTAATTCGTATCCCTGAGGGCCGATGTAAATTATAATGGGATTCTGCTCATTGCTTGATTTACCTAACATAAAATTATATTCAGTTTTTGATCCAAATCAGTTGTTGATCAAAATCAGCTGTTTTAAGCTTTTCATACGAACAGCTGTTTTTTCTTTCTTCTTCCTTAAGATTGACCTTCCATAAGATTAACATTGAAACTTTGAGGGCCACTGGGGCGTAGCCCTAATGTCCTAGGACTTCGGTAAATGGCCTAAAACCTTCCCTGGGTTAACCTGTGTTACTATGCAAAATTTCAAAGCAATTGGATGGACGGTTTGGTAACGCATAAAGGACAAACAGACATACATTGAATTTTATATATATAGATAATATAATATGGATGTGTGTTACATGCATCTAATATTTTCCATGGTAACATTTTCCTACTTTTGCAATTCTAAATAACCACCTCCTATGCTACTCTTGGGAAGGTATAAAGTTTCAACTGGGAGAAAGTATGTGGCAGTTATCTGGTACCGTTTATTATCATTGAGTCAAGGGTCCTAACTGGGAAAATACAAATAATTCTGGCTGAAAGTGGTTTCCATTATCACTTTCCGTGAATGCAGTAAACACCGAAACGCTTTGTGAGTTTACACCTCGAACTTGTGCTTTCGAATTATACACTTCTTCGCTTCGCTCGCAGCGGACAAAACGTTTAGGGTACTTTTATAGTATTTTACGTTCTGATCGATTTTGGGGACACCAGACGAGCTACAAGGTCGTATAAAAGTAAAATGTGCAGAACAATATCACACACAACTAGTAACAATATTTCATTCTAGTAACTGCGGCCGTTTGACTGCGAACACATTTTTAGCGACACTATAAACGTGTTCTGGGGACCATGATCGGTGCGCGTTGACCATGCCCGACATTAGGTCTCACCATAAGAGTCACTGTAATAGCTCATATTGCCTACGGAAATTCGCTAATAATCGGTTGAGGACAGACGAAATATTAAATTTACCTAAAAGTTTCGCAACTAAAGGACTAAAGGCGGAAATAGAACTGTAAATATTGCTATGCTTTCTCCTCCACAAAGATGTTCTTTACACGCAATAAATCATTGTTAATGAGATTTTAATAATCATCTATCGTAGGAATTAAAATAATAACGGAAAGAACAAAAACTTACAAAATGTCAACAATACTCACTAATTGATAGAGATAATAGGCCTATATCCAAACAAAGCAATTTCCAGCTGGATGCCTGACTTTGTCTTTTTGTCGTTGGTATATACACGCGTGGCGTCAGTTTGTGGTTTAAACTGTGCGGAAAGAAACGTTCCAATGCTATTTGATTTCTATCGTAAGTACGAAGAACTGTAATTTAATTACTTTTAATACTATTTCCACGGAATCCCCTTTGCAAAACTAACGCACATTAATCATAACCTACCCCAGATTATAAAAATAATATAAAATGCCTAGATCATAAAATTATGATGTAACTGCAGTTCTAATTAACTCACAAAAAAGCGAGTGTACGTCCGTACGTGAGTAACAAAATAGTATAGCGCATGCTCGTGGTTGTTTAAAATAGTTAGACAGCCGAAGACATATTATGTTACTTTATTAAAACATCTGTCAACAATAAACCCCATTTCACACATATAACAGCTGATTTCGCTTATCAACTATACATAAAAATAAAATTGAAATGTCTGTCTGTTATTTCTAAATAAAATAAATACTTTTTCTAAGCTCATATGGTTATTCACACTTTACCAAAACATAAACATGCATTTTTTTTTTGTCTGTAATTCTGTCTGTCTGTTTATTTGTCCGGTCAAATTTCCGAAATGGTTGAACCAATTTTGACGAAATTTTAATTTGCATGTACGAGACTTTTAATATTAAAAAGTTATTGACAAAATTAAAGGTTTTGCGAACGGACGTGACACGCAATCATCTATACTAATATTATAAAGAGGTAAAGTTGGTTTTTTTGTTTGTTTGTTTGTTTGTATGCAGGGGGCAATCTCTGGCAATACTGAACCGATTGAAAAAATAGTTTTACTAATAAAAAGCTACACTATCCCTGAGTAACATAGGCTTACTTCATGTCGATAAAAACCTTTTTTTATTTCAATATTTGTAAATTTAGTCGGAAAAATTCTTTGGTTAGGCCTAGAATGATAAACCAACACATGTATTTACATTTATTACCATAGGAACCAATTGAATAAAATAACAGATAATTTAGCTGTTTGCTCCAATATTTCCATTAACAGCTGATTTCAAAATTTGAAGCAATTATTTTTGCATTTCTAGCTTTTGGGTTAAGATTTTAAAGAGTATACCGGAGCCTTGCTGGTTCTTTTAACCATTATTATAACTGCTGTAATAAAATATAAGAAATAATTTAATTTGAACATTTAAAATTATTTACGATCTTAGTTTTGAGGTTATTATTAATCCTAAACCTTTATTGTAAATAAAACATACCATATGTTTTTATAAGATTCCATTGGGGGTTGGCGTGCGGAGCACGCAGGGGTCTCCCCTAGTTATAAATAAAACAACTGATTTGGATCAAAATCTTAACACTTTGATAAGATCGTCTGTGATTTAATTCACTATATACACTATATAACCGTTAAATTTTGAATCAGATGTTTTATCTGTTATTTTATTAAATTGGTTGATATGGTAATAAATGTAAATACATGTGATCATTTATCAGTCTAGGCCTAACCTAAGATTTGTTTCCTACTAAATTTACAAATATTGAAATAAAAAAGGCTTTTATCAAAATGGATCTAGCCTATGTTTACTCAGGGATAGTGTAGCTTTTTATTAGTAAAACTATTTAATTATTTCAATCGGTTCAGTAGTTCCAGAGATTACCTCCTACATACAAACAAACAAATGTTACCTCTATAATATTAATATACTGATGAAAATTTATCGGAGGGCTAACTGTTTTATCCGCTTCTTTCACGCTGCAACCAAAGGCCACACAACAAGCATTTAACATAAATAAACGGTATCAGTTAACTGACACAAACTTTCTCCCAACTTACTGTAGTCAAAATAATATTGTTTTCAATCATTTTATTTATTACTTTTTAGAACAAAACAAAAAAAATAATATTCTACCTTCGTCAATCGTATAAAAAAATTATTGTCCTAGGCGGGATTCGATCGCGCGACCTTTGAATTACTGGCCGTGATCGCTACCATGGTGCTATCCCGTGCGGCCTCCACCGCGATGCTAGATTGACAACATAAACTTGTTTATTTTTAAACATTTCCCCATAATTATAAAACACCGAAGTTTTGATAAAAGCGGGTGGTGTCATATTGTTTGGCATCTTAAGCACTATAAATACTGAAAATTTGATCAAAATCGTTAGAGCCGTTTTTGAGAAATCTACATTTTTGTCGTTTTTTATGGGTTTTTAGGGGTAAATTACCCTTAAAAATTAAAAATTCCAAAAAATGAAAAAAACGCCTGGAGATATTAAGGTTTAGTACCTACATACCAAATTTCATGAAAATCGGACCAATAGTGTCCTCTCTGGTCGTGTATACATACTGACAGACTGACAGACAGACACCACTCTAAAAACACTTTTTTGGGTCCAGGGAGCACCAAAACAAAAAATTCCACTAAAAATATTTTTGGGTTGAGGGAGCACCAACACAGATAATTGCACTAAACCATTTTTTGGGGTTCTGGGAGCACCAAAACAGATAATTCAAATGAAAATTCAAATTCGAACATTTTTACGAAAACAATACTTTCTCCATATACTACGTATAGGGTGGAGAAAGTAAAAAAATAACAAAACACAAAAAAAGAAACTTCAATAACAAATATTAAACAAGGAGTAACATAAACACACGTGGAGAGTTCTAATGTAACGTGGAAGGTGTAGGTTAAGTGTGTTAAACTGCGGAAGGGCAAAGTGTGTTATTGAGGGCAAAGGAGTGGAGGTTAGAGAGCGGGAGTCGACTCACATCCTCTTACCCTATGCCGCTTCTATTCTATTTAATATTCTGCGTGCACACAAAATATTTACGTAATTTATTTAGCCGATTCAGCTCGGTTGACTTAAGTGCCATACTTGTAAATAAATATTGAACTTGTGAGAAGATAGAATAAATCTTGAACTCAAAATTTAACAACTAATACGTTTATTGACTCAAACGCGTTTCAACTACAAAGTCGCCATCTTCAGTGTTGCACGAGCTACAATAGTCAACATATTTTTTGACTTACCGTCTACAATATTCCATTTGCTGTCGTATACGACGGCCGTTTCAGCCATTTTCAAGTATTTTTCAGCTGGATAACCTTTGCCACTTATTAACACGAAACACTCATTATACAGTACACCAACACAACACAATAATAAATAACACAATTCATTAGTTAAAAAAGATAAAACAGTCAATTCAAAAATCTTCGACTGATTGGGTCCAAATTCCGATACGTAGGCGTACTGCGGACGATGGTCAATCACGCTAATCGATGGAGGGGGTTGCTTATCTCCAACAACGTATCGAACAATGCTTTGGAATCGAAGTTAAGTTTTTCATTTAATAAAATGTTACTGTCAATTGTATGTTTCTTGTTTATCTCGAAACAGGCTCTTTTCACAACGGTATATTATTTTAAGTGAGTCTTCCATACAAGAATATCCAAGGTCGGCCTGAATAAGGCTGTGAATTTAGATTCTGACTTTGTTAAGTGTGCAATTTGTTTGGAGAAAGGAATATGTTCTTAAAATTTTTTTTTGAAAGATCTTCCTGTCTGTCCTATACATTTCTTTGGACAGTCACTGCATGATAGTTCATATATTCCGGATCCTTCAAATTTATCAATGTGTAATATCTTTTTATTGGGGTTTATGAGGCTCTTTAGATTATTTGTTGTTCTGTAGGTAATTTTATATTGTTGCTTTTGGAGTGGGTTTCTGAGTATGTGTTCAAACGGCTTAAAATAAGTGAACACCAAGAACTTGTCTTTCTTCGGTTCATTCAGGTTTCTAATTTTGTCTTTCCTTTCCTGCTTGTTGTATAAATTTCAATGATTGACGCTTTGTAACCATTTTGGATAGCAATGTATTTGATTGTGTTAAATTCTTCACGAAAATCTGTCTCTGACATTGCGTGATCTATGAATAAAGCAGTTATATGCCGCCACTTTGTGTGACATGGGATGGTTAGACGTGGAGTGGATTGTACGGTCTGTATGGGTGAGTTTTCTGTATATTTTGAAACTGTGTTTGTGATTAGCTTATACTTGAAAATGGCTGAATAGCTGAAACGGCCGTCGTATACGACAGAAAATTGAATATTGTAGACGGTAATCCCAAAATATATATTGACTAGGGGAGACCACTGCGTGCTCCGCACGCCAACCACCAATGGTTAAAAGAACCAGCAAGGCTCAGGTCTACACGTTAAAACCCTAACCTAAAAGCTAGAAATACAAAAATAATTGCTTCAAATTTTGAAATCAGCTGTTAATGGGAACATTGGAGCTAACAGCTATATTATCATTCTGTTATTTAATTCAATTGGTTGCTATGGTAATAAATGTAAATACATGTGTTGGTTTATCATTCTAGGCCTAACCTAAGAATTTTTTCCGACTAAATTTACAAATATTGAAATAAAAAAAAGGTTTTTATCGAAATGAATTATAGCCTATGTTACTCAAAGATAGTGTAGCTTTTTATTAGTAAAACTATTTTTTCAATCGGTTCAGTCGTGCCAGAGATTACCCCCTACATACAAACAAACAAACAAAAAAACTAACTTTACCTCTTTATAATATTAGTATAGATTATATCAATATTCGGAATGGCGGCAAACAAACGTTTTGATACAATAGTCAGTTATAGATGGAGTTATAGTCTGATTATTATAGCTCGTGCATCACTGAAGATGGCGACTTAGCCGTTGAAACGTGTTTGAGTTATTAGACGAATTAGTTGTGCGATTTTGTGTTCAAGGTTTATTCTATCAAGTTTAGTGCGTTTGTTAAAAAAAAAGTAGAACCGCGGCACAAAATGATTAAATTTACATAAGTGAATTACTCTGTAAACAGAAATGTAAATATGAAATGAAACAGATCCAGTTTCACAACTGCGGAAAACACAATGAACCCGCAGACTTATAATAACTTCAGTACACAGTGTTTAATGAACTGTAGGTAATTGGGGACCTAATTATTTTACAACACGACAGACATAGTTCATTATATAACCCGTATGTTGTGTTAGACCTACAACCTACAACAGTTTATACCAGAGCTGAGAACGTGTGGACTCTCCTCGTCCATCTGCAAAGAGGAAAGGGTTCTCTGTATATCATAAACTTTCACTAAAACAATAGCCATAATTTATTAGAGAATTTCTAAACGAAAGGTAAGATATTTCTGTGACTCTTATGGCGAGATCCAAGGGCGGGAGTGGTAAATGAGCACCGATCACGGTTCCCAGATCACGTTTTCGGGTTATCGGGTATCATTTAAAAACTTTACATATCTATATATTAATAGCCAAGCACAAAACTTGTCGTCCTTTTTTCTCAGCTTGTGTGCATCGTAGGAGAAATTCGCGCATACCGTTAGAAATTTAGTGTCCTGTAGATGAGCAGAATCCCATTATAATTTACATCGGTCCTCAGGGATACGCCCCAGTGGCCCTCAAAGTTTCAATCTTATGGAAGGTCAATCTTAAGGAAGAAGAAGAAAGATTTCTTTTGATTTTATCAGGGGCACAAAAAACAGCTGTTCGTATGAAAAGCTTAAAACAGCTGATTTTGATCAACAGCTGCTTTTGATCAACAACTGATTTGGATCAAAAACTGAATATAATTTTAGGTTAGGTAAATCAAGCAATAGGAATAGCGAAGCATTGCCGGGTCCACTAGTACATATAATTCGACCAGCTGAACTGCTGACGTGAGTTGAGCAAATTTCCAAAATTAAGTTTATAGGCCTATGTTTTAGGGTTTCAACCAACAATTTGGGGAATAGGTCAATTCACGACGGTGCTGAATAGCTGCGAAATGGTTCGCACGCCATTCCGCATATTGGGAGAATCTTCAACACACAAAGCATTGCGTGCTTCACACGCCAACCCCCGTATTGGGAGTATCTTCAACACACAATCCATTGCGTGCTTCGCACGCCAACCCCACGGTAGAATCCACCACATGGCTTTGAACTCCGTACTTTTATGATATTTTACGTTTTGATCGATTTTGGGGGAACCAAGCGAGCTATAAGGTCGCGTAAAAAAAATTGCAGAATAACATCCTACGTTTATATTTGTAGAAAAAACTCAAAAACAAATTCGTTCTCGTAGGAAAAATCTCAAAAAATAGTTACTTCCGGTCAAAAAACGTGCTTCAGGTTGTTGCGTTTTTTGGCTAACGAACTCGTCCGAGCGACGTAGTTGACCAACATGTTTACCAAATTTGGACCAAATCGGACTTAAAATGCGTCCGCTAGAGTACGAACACATATATACATATATGTATACACATATATATGATTTTTAATGACACCCCAAAACGTGTTCTGGGGACCGTGATCGGTGCTCACTTGCTACTCCCGACCTTGGGTCCACTGCAATAGCTCATTTTTCCTATGAAAATTCGCTAATAAGTACAATGCAGTATCTGTTAGTTTGTGTATCTGTCTGTGGTACCATATAGCTCCCAAACGGATGAACCGATTTTGATTTATGCTTTTTTGTTTTAAAGGTGACTTGATCGAGAGCGTTCTTAACTATTATTCAAGAAAATGTGTTCAGCCCTTCGATTTTTTTTTAAATTTTTAATTTATCTGTTATATTATTTTAATTACATACAAATGACAAAAGTCATAATTTACTAGCTAAATTCCATAGGAAAGATTAGCTATTGAAGTGAGAAATGTGCACCGATCATGGTACCCAGAACACGTTTTGGATGTCATTAAACACGTTATAAACATGCATATATATGTTCGCACTCTAGCGGCCGCATTTTAAGTCCGATTTGGTCCAAATTTGGTACACATGTTGGTTGTCTACGTCGCTCGGACGAGTTTGTTAGCCAAAAAAATTTTACAACCGGAAGCACGTTTTTTGACAGGAAATAAATATTTTTTGAGATTTTTCCTACGAGAATTAATTGTGTTTATAGTTTTCTCGAAAAATGTAAATGTAGGATACTATTGTGCATTTTTTTTACGCTACCTTATAGCTAGCTTGGTTCACCCAGAATCGACGAAAACGTTAAATATCATAAAATTACCCGGTTCGAAGCCAAGTGGTGGATTTTACCGTGCTTTTCAACCGAAGCCGACGGACGAGTTTTTACGCTGCGAGCAAAGCGAAGCTCATAACCCAAGGCCGCAAGGTTGAGGTGCAAACTCGTAAACCGAGTTTTTCCTCTGCGAGTGGAACGAAGGGGCGCGCGAGTCGTTCAGGCAGCCATTCAGCACCGTCGTAAGTAGACCTATTTCTCAAACAGTTGGTAGAAAAACATATAAATTTAATTTTGGAAATTAACACAGTTTTTTTTTTAGAACTGCGGGGCTGAAAATCATGTTTAGAGAATACTTAGAAATACTTAACTTTTTCAGGTCTCGTAGCTCATGGAAAACTTTCTATAAAACAGCGATTTGTTTACTAATTTGAAGGGACTAAATGCACGAAAATTTACTGGTACTCTATATTTGATAATTTTATCAATATAAATTTTAGTCAATTAACAGAGAGTCCGACTACTTGAATAAGTCCACGTCCAACTACCATAAATAGGTACTAAATAGGTACTTTCTTTCAAAGTTTTTAAAAGTATCTAATTTACTAATAATTAACAAAGGTGAACTTGTAAACCACCAACTCCATAAAAGCGAGCGACGTCCATACGTACGTGAGTAACATATAATACAACATCTGATTTCACCCATCATCTGTAGCCTAATACTTAAACAAACCCAGCATGGATTATACTTTGAGATTAGGTTTACAACTTCAAGCATTATAATTTCTTGTGAATTTGATTTTTTTTTAAATATGAGTTATAAAACTAATGTATGCTATAATACGTTATAAGATTTGCTTTGAAATTATAAACTGTATATAAATACGACCTTTTATCATCAATATATTAGTTTATACAAATTTAAATAAGATATACCTAGATACTCGTTTAACTTCGGAAACATTCGTACATCTTCGTACAACATATAAACATATTCGATTATTAACTTCTTCACTATCACAAATGATAACTTCTAAATCATTTTTGATCTATCAATATGAAATAAAAAACTATTAAAAGATAATATTTGTATCTTCTTTAAATATATAATAACGTACATAAATACAAAATTTTAACAAACAAGCCTACAGTTTTATAATCCTTATAATTGTAAACATTTATCGAGTTAAAAATCCCCGTCAGCCTAGTTTTAGGTGATCGATAAAGTCTTTTGTTTTTAAATAGTATTTTTTTAAATGATGTATTTCTAATGTGCATCTAATTAATCTGCCTGTGATTTTCACAGGGGCTTACTAGTATATTAATATAATAAAGAGGTAAAATTTGTTTGTTTGTTTGTTAGTATGTAGGGGGTAATCTCTGGAACTACTGAACCGATTGAAAAAATAATTTTATTAATAAAAAGCTACAATATCCCTGAGTAACATAGCCTAGAATTAATTTTGATAAAAACATTTTTAATTTCAATATTAGTAAATTTGGTTGGAAAAAACAACCCCTAAAACAATAAATATTAATTTGTTGTACTTTCCTTAAAGCTATGTTGTACATTTTATTTCTTACAAGATGCATAGAAAAAGTAAACAACATACATACAAAATTATCAGATTGACATTTTGCTGCGTGCTGCTAAGAGGTGAAAATGTAGTAACAACCCCTATACAAAATTCTGATTACTATACTAGAGAATGAACCCTTAATAAATTAAGGAATTTAAAAATAAGAAATCACTGTGTTACATTCTAATTAAAAATAAATAAGACATAATAGAATTTAATGGTAGGGCCTATTTATATAAAATAACCTGTTCGCATTTGCTTCGATGCGAGTCCCCGCCGGGGGCGGAGCCCTTTAGTTACTGATAATTAACGGGACTGCACTTCTAAACTAGTAATTGCAAGTGTTCACGATTATTTCTAATCACGGCCTAAGTCGGGTACATCAGCTACAAGTCATTAATATTGTAACCTAGCAGTCTGGTTTTATTTTAAGATATGATTTAGACTTTCGTAAACGCACATACACAACACATAATGACTCATTCAGAAACAATCAAGTAAAGGCACGTACTGTTTGAAGTATTGTGACCATTTCTACAACAATACAAACAATAAACAAATATCAATCAAAACAATTAGTAAGTCTGTATACTGCTTAGATTAGACAATAAATTAGATTCTTTCCACGAAATACAATTATTACAGGTTTCATAATGAAAACTTGTTATTTGTCGATGTAAGTTCTCAATACATTGATATCACCTCCGACGACGAACTTTTTTCGAGAACACATTTTCAC
>JAGFPH010001413.1:228090-241705 GCA_018207615.1 Philaenus spumarius
CTCAGCTTGTGTGCATCGTAGGAGAAATTCGCGCATACCGTTAGAAAGGTAGTGTCCTGTAGATGAGCAGAATCCCATTATAATTTACATCGGTCCTCAAGGATACGCCCCAGTGGCCCTCAAAGTTTCAATGTTAATCTTATGGAAGGTCAATCTTAAGAAAGAAGAAGAAAGATTTCTTTTGATTTTATCAGGGGCACAAAAAACAGCTGTTCGTATGAAAAGCTTAAAACAGCTGATTTTGATCAACAGCTGATTTTGATCAACAACTGATTTGGATCAAAAACTGAATATAATTTTAGGTTAGATAAATCAAGCAATAGCAATAGCGAAGCATTGCCGGGTCCACTAGTACATATAATTCGACCAGCTGAACTGCTGACGTGAGTTGAGCAAATTTCCAAAATTAAGTTTATAGGCCTATGTTTTAGGGTTTCAACCAACAATTTGGGGAATAGGTCAATTCTCGACGGTGCTGAATAGCTGCGAAATGGTTCGCACGCCATTCCGCATATTGGGAGAATCTTCAACACACAAAGCATTGCGTGCTTCACACGCCAACCCCCGTATTGGGAGTATCTTCAACACACAATCCATTGCGTGCTTCGCACGCCAACCCCACGGTAGAATCCACCACATGGCTTTGAACTCCGTACTTTTATGGTATTTTACGTTTTGATCGATTTTGGGGGAACCAAGCGAGCTATAAGGTCGCGTAAAAGAAATGTGCAGAATAACATCCTACGTTTATATTTGTAGAAAAAACTCAAAAACAAATTCGTTCTCGTAGGGAAAAATCTAAAAAATTAGTTACTTCCGGTCAAAAAACGTGCTTCAGGTTGTTGCGTTTTTTTTGGCTAAAGGGGACCTTACACGATCAGTAATACTGTCATTACCTGTAATGTCATTACCATCAAAAGTATTACATCATTACTCCTTCATTACTTTTTAACCTTACACGATCATTTCTAATGACATTACTTTTCTTCAGTATTCGTACGTTTTGTGTACGTATGTTGACGGGACTATGTTTAACAATGAACTGAGTAATGTCATTAATAATGATGGCGTACCCTACACGATCATTATTAATGACATTACCCCCACAACAAGCCAGTAATGACGACTTAAAATCAGAAAATCCGGATTCTCGTCATTACTAGGCATCATTCCAGTTTTGTCCCCCTTACAAGGTCAGTATTAATGTCATTATTATAAAATAATGACAGTATTACTGATCGTGTAAGGTCCGCTTAACGAACTCATCCGAGCGACGTAGTTGACCAACATGTGTACGCGTCCGCTAGAGTGCGAACATATATATATATATATATATATATATCGTGTTTAATGACATCCAAAACGTGTTCTGGGTACCATGGTCGGTGCACATCTCTTACTGCAATAGCTAATCTTTCCTATGGGAACAACATGTTACAACCGGAAGCACGTTTTTTTGACAGGAAATAACAATTTTTTTAGATTTTCCTACGAGAATGAATTATTTTTATAGTTTTCTCTAAAAATATAAATGTAGGATATTATTCTGCACATTTTGTTTTTTTTTACGCTACCTTATAGCTAGCTTGGTTCTCCGAAAATCGACCAAAACGTAAAATATCATAAAAGTACCCGCTTCGGAGCCACGAGGTGGATTTTAACGTATGAATGTATGTCTGTATGTATGTATGTATGTCTGTATGTATGTATGTCTTTATGTATGTATGTCGTACGTATACAAAGCTAGAGCGAAAACTATTGGATCGATTTCAAACAAATTTGCACCAGCCAAAAACCCCAAAAAGTCAGTTATAATTTTAAAAAAAAACGGCTCTAACGATTTTGATAAAATTTGACTTATTTGTAGCCTTTAATGTGCCCTACCATATGAAAAACCCGCATCTTTTTAAAAATTCTCTCGTTTAGCTAATAATAATAATAACTGATTTTTTTGGCCATAAAGGGGGTTGTTTTAAAAAAAAATTTAACCATTTTCGTGCATCTATACAGGCCTAATTGACGTGTTTGTTGCAAATTTGTTCGAAATAGATCGAATAGTTTTCTCTCTAGATAATAATATTTATTAGTTCTCCTACTTTAATAAATCACCTCTCCTACCAATTATGAAGTCACAGTGAATCTGTTTAATAATTTAAATATGTTTGTGAGAAAGTATGTGCCAGTTCCTGGTACCGTTTATTTTACTTAAAACCACTAAAAGTTTCATTCTCTTATGAAAAATCTTAAAAAAATTTACTTCCGATAGAGAAAGGTGCTTCCGGTTTTTGGATGTTTTGGCTAACGAACTCGTACGAGTCACTTAGAAAACACATCAATATAAAGGAATTTCTCGCTGAAAATGTTTGGTTTTAGTTAAAACCTTAATTTAAATTAGTACAGATTTTGGGGATTTTGTTGTTTAAATTGTAACATTTGATATTTCCTATTATATTATTATAATTTTGTCCGAAAGATAGACAAAATTACACGTCGCGTCGTAGTTGTTAGAAGGGGGCGGGGGGGGGGGGGGGTTAAGTTGGTTTTTATTTGTTTAACTTGTAAACAATACATAATTTATATTATCTTTTATTGAGTTGTCCTTGTTAAGCCATGTGTAAAAATAGTTTTTTTCAACCCGGCATCCTATACCAACGCAGTAAATACAACAATATTGTATGTACGTATGCTGTCATTATCTTTAACTTAGCTATTATCCTTCATCCGATTGTTTTGACAGTGAGACAAACCGATAGGGAATCAAAAGGGCTACACAAAAGGTGTCACGGTTTTTGAGCAATTTAGGTAGAGGACCTATCAGTACTGATTTTACAGTACTGTACATCTTTGTCTATTGTAAATATTTCTGCAGTTTTTTTTAGGATGACTGAAAATTACAGGTTATAATAATACGTAAAATACAAAAGGTAATATTCAAAATGCACCTTTTTTAATATGTGCATCTAATGATCTAATTACCATTTTCTATTTTTGTAGAACATAGCCAGGGGCTAACCTAGGTATTTATTTCGGGGTTCACTAAATTTTCTTTTCTTAAGAACTCTGCCTGTTTGTACACATCTATTATGTTTTACCAGCTGCTGCTTTTAGGTTAGGTTTTTATTAAAGTGTAGACCTGAGCCTTCCTGGTCCTTTTAACTTTTTTTATAACTGCTGTTCTATTCTCGCCGGCCCTGCTACTACCCATTCTGTTTTTTACGGCCGGAGCGCGGCTCATGGCTTACTGTGTCACTGACACTATTTGTGGACTTTCAAAATTACATGTTTATTAAACTTATTACTACATCTTAAATTACACTACAATGTATTAATTAAATAACGTTAGAATACCTTAAGTTAGAATAGATTTTAATCAAGATAACGTAAGAATACGTATTAGCTGACTGGTATCTCTTATATAAAATGCAATGTCCTGACTGATGATCAACGCAGAGCCGATTCTATTAAAGCTAGAGACTTGAAATTTGGAAGGTACATCCGTCCAATAATGTAGAGGCGTACTAAGAAAGGATTTTGCAAAATTTTGAATTTAAAGGGAAGAAAATGCGAAAATTCATCCCTCCCATAAGCAGCCATATAAAAGATGAAACAGCTGATTCGTATTTATTAATGTGTTATTCTGGTTACTATGGTGATAATTCCAAACTCTTTCAAAAGAAGTGTGTTGATTTTATAATAATAGGCCTAACCTAAAATTGTGTTAAACCTTTGGTCCAAATAAGCTGTTTTATTTATAATGTGTAACAATAATATAATGTTAAATTGTAATATTAGATGTTTGAATTATTATATATTTCATAGGTTTCAAAGGCCTAACCTAAAATTGTATTAAACTTTTGATTCAAATCAGTTGTTTTATTAATTATGTGTAACAATCATTAGGCCTATGTTGAATTACACGGGATACGAATTACAGGCTTTCAAAGTTTCAAATTAAGCAATAGCGAAGCATTGCCGGGTCCACTAGTTAGCTATATTATTACTTTCTCACTATACTATAGTATAGAGAAAGTATACAGATCGCATAAAAAATAGATGTTGAGATTTTTGTGGAAATATCCGTTTTGGGACCCCCTGAGTCCAAAAAAGTGGTTTTTACAAAATGTCTGTCTGTATGTATACAAAGCTAGGGCGAAAACTATTCGAGCTTCTGGGGGCAGCTTCTGAGGTCGACGGTCGGGTCAAAAAATCGCAGTCCATAATTTGAGGCCGCAAATTTGGGGTGCAGAATGTCCGCTGAATGTTCGTGGGTTTCCTATGAATCACCGCAGGTTCGTTAAGATCAACAATTACAACAAACTTCGGACGCGCTGCGCTTACAAACTTATTCACCTTTATAAGTTGGAATCAACTCCTATAAAAGCTAGTGTACGTCCGTACGTACTTACGTGAGTAACATATAATATAACAGCTGATTTCACCCATCGTCTGTTCTAAACCTAGCGTAGATTATACTTTGGGGTTATGTTTACAACTTCAATTATTATAATGTATTGTGAAGTTGGTTTTTGTAAATATGAGTTATAGAACTAATGTATGCTATATAATACGTTATAATATTTGCTTTGAGATTATGAGCTGTATATAAATACAACCTTTTATCATCAATATATTCGTTTATACAAATTTAAAGAAGATATACCTACTCGTTTAGCATCGGAAACATTCGTACATCTTCGTAAAACATATAAATATATTCTATTATTCTTCACTATAATATTAATAACTTCTAAATCATTTGATCTCGTTGCATATTTTATCTCATCCAAAAAGTGCTCGGTGAGCCTAAATAATTTGTCACTTCAAAATTTACAAGAGAAAAAACAAAGTGGCGGCTGTGTAAAAAACTATAGTCTTTGGGACATATAAAGAATGCTATTGCTAATTATTTTGTCCCTGGAACAATACGTAAAAGAATTTGTTGAGAGTTCTGAAACACCCTGTTAATGTACGGGTTGTATGACAACACGACTGAATGCGACCTGGAACCCTTGGGGGGCAATAAATATATCTGCAGGGCTACGACAGCACGACGTTGCCGAATCTCATTAGCGACTCAGTCGTATAGACGTAGTCTGCGCGAGGTCCCAGCCCCTAATCCCTCCGCGTCTACCTGCGAGGCTGTATTGAAGAAAACTTTATCCATACCAGAACTGAGTTCATAGCTAGACAATATTTACCCCTTTAAAGTCACTTCACATATTTTGCCGATAACAGTATGATTATAATATTTGTATAATTATAATATTTCGTCGTATTATCACTTTATATAATTAGAATAAAAAAAAAACTAGAGGACTTACCTAAACTGTTTAGTCACAGTATTTTGCCGATAACAGTTTGATTAAAATATTTGTATAATTATAATATTTCGTCGTATTATCACTTTATATAATTAGAATAAAAAAAAACTAGAGGACGTACCTAAACTGTTTAATCACAGTATTTTGCCGATAACAGTATGATTATAATATTTGTATAATTATAATATTTCGTCGTATTATCACTTTATATAATTAGAATAAAAAAAAAAAAAACTAAAGGACTTACCTAAACTGTTTAGTCACAGTATTTTGCATGAGAACATTGCATGTATTTTGCATGTATATGCATTGTAAATTTGCTGAGTACGCAGGGGTACGGGCTAAATATTATCACCACTGGCTGTCAAACCCTCATCAAGATTTACCCTGGTCAAGCCGTGCAGACTACGACTGCACGACGGAGCCCACTCGCAGCTGCACCACCGTCGTGTTGTCGTAGCCCTGCAAACCAGGTAAACCGATGACCCTTGGCAGTTTTATTGCACCATCGTGTTGTCGCTTTACCTTTTTTTTATGTAATACTGAATGAAACTTTTTTGAGAGTTTATAAAAAAAAATAAGAAGAAGAATATAGTAGATTATTCTGTACATTTTGTGTTTTTACACGACCTTATATCACGTCTGGTTCCCCCAAAATCTATATATTCAAAATGAAAAAATAATCATAGGTCAATATATTGTTTTCCGCGCCCTCTAGCGGGGAAACTATGGGGAATTCGAAAAAAACGAAGAAACAAAATTTCTAGGAAATTTTATGCTGTACAACTTTGCTCTCTTGATATTTTTCAAAATGCATAGTTTTCTTTAAAATAGAAAAAGAACGTTAAAAAACTGCAAAAATAAATCTACTGTCCTTATATAAAGCTAGACGGTAACACTGATTCACTGACATTAATTATTAGGCACTTCCCGTAATCGTACTCCCCTCGACCTCATACTTGAATTAAAGCTCTCGACGAGAAACTTTTGGGCGGAAAAGATTTTTTGATTTTTTCAATTTCTTCATTTTCCCACTTTGAGCGCATTTAGTAAGAAAGCGGTAAGAGATAGCAAAAAATGTTAAATACAAAAGTTGTAGAAAATTAAATTTCAAAGAAGACGTTTTCCGTCAGATTCAAGATACAATCATCAATTTAGCCACTATTCATCCGAGTAGGGAGGCCCCGCCCAAAGTCCTTAAAGCTAGACGATTTCACCGATTCACTGACATTAATTATTAGGCACTTCCCGTAATCGTACCCCCCTCGACCTCGTACTTGAATTAAAGCTCTCGAAGAGAAACTTTTGGGAAAATTGCCAGAATTCAACATTTTTTAATTTCGGAAGCACCTTTTGGGCGGGAAAGATGTTTTCGATTTTTTAAATTTCTTCATTTTTCCACTTTGAGCGCATTTAGTAAAAAAGCGGTAAGAGATAGCAAAAAATGTTAAATACAAAAGTTGTAGAAAATTGAATTTCAAAGAAGAGATTTTCCGTCAGATTCAAGATCCAATCATCCCTTTAGCCGCTATTAACCCGAGAAGGAGCTCCGCCAAACAATCCTTCAAATTTCCCATGTTAATCTTATGGAGATAATATTTAATGAGTTTGAATCAGATGCCAAATAAAACAACTGCGAGCGAAGCGAAGCAGCCATCTGAGGCCGAAGGCTGAGGCGGGGTTGGGACGTGAAACGTCCAAGGGCAGAGCCCCTAGTTTATATATATTTATAAAAACACCGTTTTTTTTTTAGAACTGCGGGGCTGAAAATCATGTTTAGAGAATACTTAAAAATACTTAACTTTTTACAGGTCCCATAGCTGAAAGAAAACTTTCTATAACACAGCGTTTTTTTTCTAAAGTGAAAGAGACCAAATGCACGAAATTTACTGGAACTTTATCCTTGATAATTTTATCAGTATAAATTTTCAACTTGCTCTAGCCCCTCACCCTTTGGTCCTTTATTGGGGTAAATTTTGCCTTCTTTAAAATAAAATTTATAATTTCAATGTTACGGGCAAAAACTTAAAAAGTTTGCGCTATTTTGTGCGAATATCTCGGAACGCTCCAGGAAATTTTGGTTGCAAACTTCAAATTCGGATTCAGCATTTCAAAAAAACAAAAACAAAACAAACAAAGAAACGCAGAAACCCGACTACTTGAATTAGTCCACGTGCTTGACTGGACTAAACAGGTACGTTCTTTCAAAGTTTTTAAAAGTATCTAATTACTAATAATTAACAAAGGTGAACTTGTAAACCACCAACTCCTATAAACGCGAGTGTAAGTCCATACGTACGTGAGTAACATATTATCTGTAATACTTAAACAAACCCAGTATAGATTATACTTTGGGATTAGGTTTACAACTTCAAGCATTATAATTTCTTGAGAAGTTGATTTTTTTTTTAAAATATGAGTTATAAAACTAATGTATGCTATATAATACGTTATAAGATTTACTTTGAAGTTATAAACTGTATATAAATACGACCTTTTATCATCAATATATTAGTTTATACAAATTTAAAGAAGATATACCTACTCGTTTAACTTCGGAAACATTCGCACATCTTCGTACAACATATAAACATATTCGATTATTAACTTCTTCACTATCACATTAATAACTTCTAAATCATTTTTGATCTATCAATATGAAATAAAAAAACAATTGAAACATAATATTTGTATCTTCTTTAAATATATAATAACGTACATAAATACAAAATTTTAACAAATAGGCCTACATTTTTATAATCCTTATAATTGTAAACTTTTATCGAGTTAAAAATCCCTTCAACATAGTTAGGTGATCGATAAAGTCTTTTGTTTTTAAATAGTATTTTTTTAAATGATGTATTTCTAATTTTCTAATGTGCATCTAATTAATCTGCCTGTGATTTTTTTTTTGGTTTAACGTCCTGCTGTTTTGCACTTAAGGCTAATGAAGACGGGACCTACAGTTTTACGTGGAATCCGAACCACAGCCAACGATGTCTGTTAAGAAACCATTTAGAAAATTATTCGGGGTCAATGGGAATTGAACCCGGAACTTTTCCATTGATGGTTGCCATGACGATTGATAAAGCATTGACGCCTTAACAATCACGGCCACCGTGGCTCTACAGGGGCTTACTAGTATATATTAATATAATAAAGAGGTAAAATTTTTTTGTTTGTTTGTTTGTAGGGGATAATCTCTGGAACTACTGAACCGATTGAAAAAATAATTTTACTAATAAAAAGCTACACTATCCCTGAGTAACATAGCCTAGAATTAATTTTGATAAAAACATTTTTAATTTCAATATTAGTAAATTTGGTTGGAAAAAAATCTTAGGTTAAAACAATAAATATTAATTTATTATACTTTCCTTAAAGCTAAAGAGCTGAAATGTTGTACATTTATTTCTTACAAGATACATAGAAAAAGTCAACAACATAGGCCTACATACAAAAGTATCAGATTGATATTTTGCTGCGTGCTGCTAAGAGGTGAAAATGTAGTAACAACCCCTATACAAAATTCTGATTACTATACTAGAGAATAAACCCTTAATAAATTAAGGAATTTAAAAATAAGAAATCACTATGTTACATTCTAATTAAAAATAAATAAGACATAATAGAATGTAATGGTATGACCTATTTATATAAAATAACCTGTTCGCATTTGCTTCGATTCGAGTCCCCGCCGGGGGGCGGAGCCCTTTAGTTACTGATAATTAACGGGACTGCACTTCTAAACTAGTAATTGCAAGTTTTCACGATTATTTCTAATCACGGCCTAAGTCGGGTACATCAGCTACAAGTCATTAATAATGTAACCTATAAGTTTAGTCAGTATAGGTTAGGTTGACAGCACTACAACCTATAGCAGTCTGGTTTTATTTTAAGATATGATTTAGACTTTCGTAAACGCACATACACAACACATAATGACTCATTCAGAAACAATCAAGTAAAGGCACGTACTGTTTGAAGTATTGTGACCATTTCTACAACAATACAAACAATAAACAAATATCAATAAAAACAATTAATTATTAAGTCTGCATACTGCTTAGATTAGACAATAAATTAGATTCTTTCCACGAAATACAATTATTACAGGTTTCATAATGAAAACTTGTTATTTGTCGGTGTAGGCCTAAGTTCTCAATACGTTGATATCACCTCCGACGACGAACTTTTTTCGAGAACACATTTTCACTGTTTTAACGTTATTTTTAAGAAGAATAGTGCTGCCAACCTAGGCACATTGCCACTGTTTTAACGTTATTTTTAAGAAGAGTAGTAATGCCAACCTAGGCACATTGTCAATATTTTAACGCTATTTTTAAGAAGAGTAGTGCTGCCAACCTAGGCGCATTGTCAATGTTTTAACGTTATTTGTAGGAAGAGAAGTGCTGAAAACCTAGACATATTGTCACTGTTTTATCGATATTATTAGGAATAGTAGTGTAGCCAACCGAAGAACATTGTCACTGTTTTAACGATATTTTTAGGAATTGTAGTGGAATCAACCTAAGCACATTGTCACTGATTTAACAACATTTTTCAGGAATATTAGTGTTACCAACCTAAACACGTTGTCACTGTTTTAACGTTATTCATTAGGAAAAGTAGTGTTGTCAACCAAGGCACACTGTCACTGTTTTAACGTTATTTATTAGGAAAAGTAGTGTTGCCAACTCAGGCACATTGTCATTCTTCTAATTTTTTCAACCTAAACCTTGTCTTGTCTCTGTTTTAACGTAATTTTTAGTAAAAGTTGTGTTGCCAACTTAAGCACATTGTCACAGTTTTAACGTTATACTTAGGAAAAGTAGTTCTGTCAACCTAGGCACATTGTCAAAGTTTTAACGTTATATTTAGGAAAAATAGTGTTGTCAACCTAGGCACAGTTTCACAGTTTAAACGTTATATTTAGGAAAAGTAGTGTTGTTAACATAAGCACATTGTCACAGTTTTAACGTTCTGTTTAGGAAAAGTAGTGCTGCCAACCTAGGCACATTGTCACAGTTTTAACGTTATATTTAGGAAAAGTAGTGCTGTCAACCTAGGAACATTGTCACAGTTTTAACGTTATATTTAGGAAAAGTAGTGTTGCCAACATAAGCACATTGTCACAGTTTCAACTTTATTTTTAGGAAAAGTAGTGTTGCCAACATAAGCACATTGTCACAGTTTTAACGTTATTTTTAGGAAAAGTAGTGCTGTCAACCTAGGCACGTAGTCACACTTTTAACGTTATATTTAGGAAACGTAGTGTTGCCAACATAAGCACATTGTCACAGTTTTAACGTTATATTTAGGAAAAGTAGTGCTGTCAACCTAGGCACTTTATCACAGTTTTAACGTTATATTTAGGAAAAGTAGTGTTGCCAACCTAAGCACGTTGTCACTGTTTTGATGTTATTTATTACAAAAATAGTGCTGCTAACCTAAGCACGTTGTCACTGATTGAACGTTATTTGTAGGAAGTTTGTCACTGTTCTAACGTTATTTTTTAAAAGCGTTATGCTGCCAATCTAACACATTGTCACTGTTTTCACTTTTAACATTATATTTAGGAAAACTAGTGCTGCTAACCTAAGCACATTGTCACTGTTTTAACGTTTTATTCATGATATATGCCTCCTGAACTGTAATATTAATATTTCTTAACGTTTTGTTTAAGAAAAGTGTAGTGCTGCCAACCTAAGCACATTGTCACTGTTTTAACATTATTTTTAGGAAAAGTAGTGCTGCCAACCTAAGCACATTTTCACCGTTTTAATGTATAATTACGTATATCACAACATTATTTTTAGAAAAAGTAGTGCTGCCAACCTAAGAACATTGTCACTCTTTTAATGATAATCTGTGAGTCTAAATGGGAAATACTCTACAACAGTAATACAATAATACAAATTTCAGCGCTTTCCTATTACCGTGTCTGTCATAAACCGCGATCACACTAGGCTGTTTAGCAACCACTAGTAACTAGCCGCTGGTAATATTGCCAGCAAGCAGCGTAGTCTGAACAAAAACTAGTGACTGGATAATGCCAGCGGGCTAGTATTTAAGCCGCGGTCACAGTAGGCTGTTTAGCAGCCACTACTAACTAGCAGCTGGTAATATTGACAGCAAGCAGCGTAGTCTGAACCAAAACTAGTGACTGGACAATGCCAGCGGGCTAGTATTTAAGCCGCGATCACACTAGGCTGTTTAGCAGCCACTACTAACTAGCCGCTGGTAATATTGCTAGCAAGCAGCGTAGTCTGAACCAAAACTAGTGACTGGATAATGCCAGCGGGCTAGTATTTAAGCCGCGGTCACACTAGGCTGTTTAGCAGCCACTACTAACTAGCCGCTGGTAATATTGCCAGCAATCAGCGTAGTCTGAACCAAAACTAGTGACTGGATAATGCCAGCGGGCTAGTATTTAAGCCGCGGTCACACTAGGCTGTTTAGCAGCCACTACTAACTAGCCGCTGGTAATATTGACAGCAAGCAGCGTAGTCTGAACCAAAACTAGTGACTGGATAATGCCAGCGGGCTAGTATTTAAGCCGCGGTCACACTAGGCTGTTTAGCAGCCACTACTAACTAGCCGCTGGTAATATTGCCAGCAATCAGCGTAGTCTGAACCAAAACTAGTGACTGGATAATACCAGCGGGCTAGTATTTAAGTCGCGGTCACACTAGGCTGTTTATTATAGAAAATTGTGCGGTAGTAACTGTACTAGTCTTGCATATTCTAATGTGAACCCTTTCTTCTCAGCTGCCTGCTGATGATATTACCAGCGGCTCGTTAGTAGCGGCTGCTAAACAGCCTAGTATGGCCGCGGCTTTAGTTATATAAAAATAAGTATAGGCCTACATTTTTTTATGTTAGTCCCACCAGACTCATTAAAACAGCGTCCAACTTAATAAATTTTTCTTGCAAATTAATGATTGCCTACGCTTTGTTCCCATTGATGTTAAAACCACCAAACTAATGGAAGCTGTTTTACAGTTACCCTTTGCTCGATAGTTTTGACAGTTACTGTACCGTTAGAGGTGGAATGAAACGGGCTACAACAATTTACTCATGCGCATTCATAAAAATGTATGGTTTTTGAGTTATTCTAAAAAAACTATTAATTTGTTTCAAAACTAGTTCTTTACATAATGAGAAATGTGGAAAATTTCAACTAAATCGGTTAAGCCGTATTTGTTAAAAACTGGCGGGTAAGTGGTATAAGCAGCGTTTCCAAACATGTGTTTATAGGAAGTTTTCGCTTTATTTTGACCTATATGACCACCCCTGAATTGTCTCCGCTCATAACAGAATCGCCCTGGAATGTCTACGGAATTTAAAACTACAACTGTTTTTCCTCTTGACAAGTTGTAATTTTAACGGTTCGTCATTTCTTAATGATTATACGACAATAACTCACACGTGGCAATGATTTCATTAAACCGGAACGCCCGTCAATGCTGATTGTGCGTTTTAGTGTGGACGACTGAAATCACACGATGTCATTAGATTATTTCTGGACTGATTTTTACGCACTATTCTGCCTAGAGAAGGAAATAATTCGATCACGTAACCGAATCGCTAAAGTGAGTTGAACGAATTTCCAAAATTAAGTTTATTATGTTTTAGGGTTTCAAAAAACTATTTCGGGGTTCGGTCTACTCTCGAAGGCGATGAATAGCTGCTTACGTGAACGAAATATATCAGAAGGAAATATATCTGCTTCGTTCCGCTTTGCGAGATTACCCATTGACCGTGTTTTAATACGTAGCATAGGGAACCAGTAGACGCTTATTATTATGTATCATACTTCAGCTACCATAAATCCATAATTTCTTTCTTGTATTATGAATTAATGTAAATTGATTAATGAAAGACACATTTAGTTTAATTAAGAGAAATTTTCTTCAATTATATTTCAGATAAATATTTAATATCTGTGCGACCTAGCATCACTCAGTATTTTTTTTTATTTGTAAAATTGTTTTTTATATGTAAATACGAATCACATACTGAATAAATCCTTATATATAATAAGTGAATCAGTATTTCTGGACCAATTTTAACGTTTGAAGTGTCAAAAAATTCGTCTCATTTCGTAGTTTTGCAATAAGGTTTTAGATGTCCAAAATTCTTAACCTTAATGGCGTGAGCTAATCTCAAAGGTCGGGGTTTTCCCACAAGATTAACATGGAACGAATTAAAAAACCATTTCTATACAAAACCAGCTGTTTATAGTAAGAAACAAACTAATCCAGCTGCTTTCGTGGATGTAAATAATGATG
>JAGFPH010001414.1:8954-20168 GCA_018207615.1 Philaenus spumarius
GGGGGGGGGGGGATTTATAGCTAGTGCAAATTTATTTATAGTATCTAATTACAGGTCAACGAACTTCTAACCTAAAATCTAAGCTTTAGCTTTAAGCGACATCTAAATACTTGTAAAGTTTTTAATTGATCCATTTCAGGTATAAATGAATAGAAACTGGAACAATACACATTTTATCAATGGTTTAATATGTAATAGGAATTACTATCCATTATGAATTACAAGAGAAATTCCAACCTCGTTTGAGCTCTTAGCAAACCTGTTATCTTGGCATTCACATCCACATCTATGTCTCTCTGAATATTTAATAGAGCTAGACCCACAAGTCGTTCTTCTCCCAAATTGTATTCGATTTGCGAATTTAATTATAGCTCCTCAAAATTATAAAATAATTTATCTATGAAAACGTATTTAGTATAAAAAGGCTTATTAAAAATATGAATTATTCAAGATTTTTTTTGGGGGGGGGGTCATGACCCCCTTGACCCTCCCCCTGGGACGGAGCTTGATTGATAATGTCAATTCAGCTTATTGCTATTAAAAGTCTACCATCATTTTGTCGTGTATTATTAACATAACTCTTGATTAGAGAGTTTAAAATGAATTGAATGAAAAATAGAAAATTACGTTTAGAGCAATTAATGAAATAACTAACATATTACTTGCTCCGTTGTCAATAAAAGTTAAAGTTAATGCTTGTATTAGAAGACAAACCATGTGAATAGTCAAACAATAGACATACATACATACATAGACGTGAACATACAATAGAGTCCCGCTATTCCAAAACCCGTTATTCCGAAAATCCGAATATTCCGAACATACAACAGCCTAAGCTAGATGAAAACGCCTGAAACCAAATTTTAATGAAAGCTGGTTACTTGTAATTCATGTCGGCTTCATTTATAGAATTCTGTAAAATTATTTTTAATCACTGCTACACAACAAAATAACAAATTTACACACACTTACACCATCCGTTTTTCCCTTCCGTTGCGATGCGTTTTGGCGGAATTGACAACACATTAATCCCGATGGGCCTGTTGGAATTGTCCGGTTTTGTTTCCTTCACGTTGTCCATCCGTTTTGCGGGAAGGAAGTCCGCAACTAGAGTCAGAAGAAAAGGATCGGTTGCGTTCATCCGTTCTTCTCATCCATTTTCGTTATCCCGATCTTTTTACAAGACGTTGTGGTACTAACGAACAGACTGCGGGATGACAAAACGGGCAGTTCGAACAACCCCGCAGTTCAGAAGAAAACGGAATCGTAACGCAACGGAAGGAAAAAGAGGATGGTGTAAACCTACACTAAGAAATAAAGTCTGCGATTTTTGTTTGTCAAAGAGCACTGAATCGACTTGAGGATGCAATGTTCCGCCATCGCTGCATGAACATAACATCATTGGTGTTGAAAAAGTGTGTTTTGTTTTACTTGAAGTCCGCCTATTCCGAATTCCCGCTAATCCGAACAGTGTTTGGTCCCAATTAGTTCGGATTAGCGGGACTCTACTGTAATCATATTCAAAATTCGCTAAAGTCTTCCTACAAACCTTCCCATCGTTAATTCAATTTCTAGATGAAAACATGGTGTTTTTAACAACAAATGTTTGTAGATTACTTTTATAAATTCACATTTGTGATTGATTATAATAAAACACATTAATAATGTTTCGTTTATATAGTACACAACATTGCAGTGAAATACTTTAATGTGCATACATAAATTGTTAGTTACAGCCAAATTGCATTTCACGTAATTTTTTGTTGACTACTTACTTTATCTTACTAGGTTTCTTAAAAATGTTACTTGAAAAAAAAAACAAAACAAAACGATGCAATTTCCTCCTACAAACAAGGCCTGAAGTGCACATTTAAAATGTGGATTTGGAATACATACAAACAGTTAAAAAGTATATTCTTTTAAAAATATTATTAAAATAGTTTTAAATAAATATTTAAAATTACTAACTCGCAATCGTATGCTACACGTTTGTATAATTTTTTTTTGTTTTTTTTTGGTGTTTAACGTCCTACTGTTTTGCACTTAAGGCTAATGAAGACGGGACCTACAGTTTTACGTGGAATCCGAACCACAGCCAACGATGTCTGTTAAGAAACCATTTAGAAAATGATTCGGGGTCAATGGGAATATGAACCCGGAACCTTTCCATTGATGGTTGCCATGACGATTGATAAAGCAATGACGGCCACCGTGGCCGTTTGTATAAAATTTACTTTGTTTCACTAGGAAATAAACACACTCCACATAAAGGACATTATTATTAGTCTAATCTCAAAACCAAATCTATTTCGGAACATGAAAATTAATTTTAATCCGATACTTGATCTTAGCGTAGAAAGCGACTGAATATATGGTAATTTCCCATAATGGCTTCGATGTATATCCTCCGACACTGTAGACAATGAAATAGACCGAAGATACGTGAGCTAGGATGGGAAGCACGTAATCATTGGTTGCTTGTCCACGTTTCGAGGAGATAGAATCTGTGGCTTCTCTTGACAATGACTGTAAGGCGCCACAGATGCGCTACCAAATTAGCTGTGTAATCGAGCATGTAAAAACCGTAAGCTAAGTAAAATATAGGGTATTGACATAATAAATTCTAGCATTGCAACTTAATTAATTCATCTATATATATTCTGTGTACTTTATGAGATAAATTATACAACAAAGTCATAACCTCTAATTTGAAAAACATTGAATCTATATTATGTTTTTATTGAAGTGAAAACTTATTATGGCCCTTAATGCACTTCAGCGTGGGCATTCGAGTGAAATCTCGCGTGCCGTACCGTACACAATCGAATCACGATATAAAATACATGCATGCTACCAATGAAATGGACATTGTGCTTCCTCATTTTGTAAGTTGTGTTAAATATAGTTTACTCGGTAGTGTTGAAATAATCAAATTTCAGATTAAACCAATATGACTAACGATTTATATTCATTACAGTTTTCCCTTCTGTCGGCAGTCCCGCAACTCTTTTCTTTTATTACTTTGTATTCGTACTAAAAACAGTAAAATTGTGTACTGAATTAATAAAACCAACAATATAAATAGTATTTTTTCAGATTTGTTTATGGGCACAAGTTATCAATAAGCGTTAAAAGTTATTGGCATGACAATGTCAATAAAATAGTTTCCAAGATTTCAATGATGACCAGATTAAATAATTCACCCAGTAAAGACCTACGTCTAATTGTTATATTTAAATAATAATTGCATTCGCGTTGTATTTGTTGGCGTGAGAAGGTAAAATTTCCTATTTTGTCTAAATTCAGCCAATACGTTTATTCTTCCACGTGCCTCAAACATTGACCATGCCCAGAGCTTTTTCCTCTCCGGTAATATTAACAATTTCACACAACACTATTAATGAGGGAATGAAGCTATTTAGAGACAATAAAATAATACGTTGGTCGGGCTAATCAGATAAGTGGGATGGTAGAGGCGGTAACCACTGAGCAGAGGTCGGTAAGTGGACCACAAATAACACACTTGTTAACACTGTGAGATGAAGTGTTAAGTAGAAAAGCCTACGAAGATAATTGGTCATCTGATGGCTCAGTCGGCGCGTTTGTAAGGGATGGTCTATACAGAATAACAACAACGTTGAATAAAGAAAGGAATATGTAGACATAATTAACCGCAGGGCCGGCGCAAGGACCATGCGGAACATGCGGACGCATGGGGCGCCGCCAGGTAAGGGGCGCCGACACGCCAGCAAAAAGTTCAAGACCAAGGCGCCTTCAAACATTTTTTTGCACCAAAAAATGTTTGCCTAAAGACGTGGCCGCCCTTTTCGGGTTTTAAAAGAAACTCCCTACTTCTGTTTAGTGCTTTTTTAGGGACAGGCAACCTACACCGCTATAGAGCACCATCCTTTCAGAGTCGGCGCCCTTTAGTTTCAGTGAAAAATTCGCCCCCCCCCTCCCTAAACACGCGACCGCCCCTTTAGGGAATTAAAAGAAATGCCATATTTCTTTTTGGCGCCTCTTTAAGGACACAAAAGACCACATACACTAGTTTAGGGCGCCATCCTTTCGAAATCGGGTCGCCGGAATACTACCCCCTGGAAAACTACCCCCCCAAGCAGGTTTCTACGTCATTTTGACGTCAGAGATCGGGGGGGCAGTTTTCCAGTCACGCACACTCAAGTTTCGATGCGTTTGTATTATCACTTTATATAATTAGAAAAAAAAAACTAGAGGACTAACCTAAACTGTTTAGTCACAGTATGTTTCCGATAACAGTATAATTGTAGGAACCTGCTTGGGGGGGTAGTTTTCCGGGGGGTAGTATTCCCGCGACCCGCCTTTGCCAGGGGGGGTAGTATTCCAGTCGCGGACACGGCTCCCATATTGGTTAGTTGGCAGATTTCGTGACGTCACGTTTCACCTGGGGGGGTAGTTTTCCGGGGGGTAGTATTCCGCATCCCCTCGAAATCGGCGCCCTTTGGTTTCAGTGAAAAATTCGCTCTCTTAAAGACGCGACCGCCGTTTTCGGGAATTAAAATAAACGCGGAAACGCCCTATTTCTTTTTAGCGCCTCTTTATGGATAGACAAGATCAGGTATAGGTACAACTAGTATTGTATAGGGCGCCATCCTTTCGAAATCGGCGCCCTTTGGTTTCAGTGAAAAATTTGCCCCCCCTAAAGACGAGACTGCCGTACATTTTATACTAACTTCTTTCTTGTATATGTGTGTGATATTAATGTAAAAACTTAACATTAACCTCAATCTTACAATGTTATCGAATTACCGATGTTACCTTATCTTATTGACAATTATACCTAACCCTTTACGTTTACCACGTTGTCATGATGTTACTAAATTGACTTGTGATATTGTAATGGTAGTCTTACAATGTTACCTTTTGATGTTAAAAAGTTAAAATTATGTAAAATAATATTATAATATGATTAATTTGGTGTTTTCAGAATTCCACTTCCCCCCCACTTAACTTTCCCATACATTTATTTAAGGTCAAAAAGACCGATGCTATATATATATATATAATACACTGTATATGTATAGAAAATATTTTATATTTACTTTTATTTTTAAAAGTGTTGCTAGATGTTATATTATTTTAATTTGATTTTATATATTTAAATCATTTCAATTTTTATACATTTGATAAAGTACCTATTTTTACTGCAATAAGGAGATATATAAATACATATACATATATAGGGGCGGGGGGAGGGGTTGTTGTGTATAGAGGGGGGCGCCAAAAATGACTCTCGCATGTTCAGGAAAAGCCCCTTGCACCGGCCCTGATTAACCGAGGTATGCAATAAGAACTTTAACTAAAGAACGGAAAACTAAAGAATGTATTACACCAAAAACTTGCAGAAACTTTGAAGTGTTCCTAACCTCAATACACAAGAGCAGTACTACAACGGAAAACGCATTTCACACGACACGTGAAGTCGATGCGGTATTATATATTTGGTGAAATGTATGTATTAATGCAAGTATAGGTTAATGTTTAGGCCTACTTATGCTAATACTGATATGGGGGAAAAACTTTGTAAATTTATGTGAAATACATTTTGATTAAAATGTATGTTGTTATTATTTCCTAAATTGAAACAACAAATCTGGACAGCAAATATTTTCTAGAAAGTGTTGCAAATTTTAATACAAGCACTCCTTTTGATATTCTTGATGCGGTACTGTTGTGTTTTATAGCTAAGTTAAATAAAATAACAGTACAGTGTACGTAGGCCTACATACAATATTGTAGTACAGTATTTACTGTGTTGGTATACAGTAGGATGCCGGGTTGAACAAACCAATTATTAGATCTACACATAACTTAATATTATCCTTCATCTGATTGTTTTGAAAGTTACACCATCCGATAAGGAATCAAAAGGGCTACAAATAAACGGTATCAGGAAACTGACACATACTTTCTCCCTCATTATAGGAACTTAATTTTTTATTTTTAAGAGTAATTTTCCCATAAAAACCCTTAAAATAACGGAAAAACCAACTTTTCTCAAAAACGGCTCTAACGATTTTGATTAAAATTTTACAGTTTATAGTACTTTAGGTCCCTAATAAACTATAAAATTTTAATCAAAATCGTTAGAGCCGTTTTTGAGAAAAGTTGATTTTTCCGTTATTTTAAGGGTTTTTATGGGAAAATTACCCTTAAAAATAAAAAATTCACAAAAATGAAAAAAACGCCTGGAGATACCGTGGATTAGTACCTCCATACCAAATTTCATCTAAATCGGACGACTGGTTTAGGCTCTAGGTCTGATAACATCCACACAGACACACAGACACACACACAGACATCACTCCGAAAACCACTTTTTTAGGTTCAGGGGGGCCCAAAACGGATATTTCCACCAAAAACTCAAACTCGAAAATTTTGACGAATACAATACTTTCTCCATATACTATGGTATAGGGGGAGAAAGTAAAAAGGTATCTTGATTTTTTGTTGTTGTTAAAATGTACGGTTTTTGAGTAATTTAGGTTTGAAATTTTCAAACAGCCGCCATTTTGAAACTTATGATTGGATTTAATCATTTATTTTTCCTGAGATATAGAATTGTTAGGTTAAACTTCGTGCCAAGTTTGAACTCAATCAAACAAACGGTTCTCTAGATATGAATTATTTTGTACAAAAAACAAAATGGCGGATATTTGGAAAACTAAGCGTTTTCGGGCCTATGTTTATATGAACTTTTGTTCTTATGTTGGCCCACAGAACCATTTCCCGAAGTTTGGTACTTTACTTATGGGACACCCTGTATATATGATAGCTTATCTTGTTTCCTATCTTCCAGCGAGCTCTTCAAAGAGTTTATAGTTACGTAAAAAATTAGTTATAATTTTAGTATTGTAGCTCATGCTTCACTAAAAGTGGTCAGACTGAATTAGAATTGGATTTGAGTAAAATATTCAAACTATTAGCATTGTATTTGGATAACCTAATAGAACTCCAATGCTAATATTTCAATAACGCTGGAAAGTCGACGATAGTGGAGCGATCTATGGGGGAAACGACGGAAGCGGTGCGTAGCACCAATGCTACAAATGATTTCTCTCTAGCGCTACCCCGCGGCGCGATCATGCAATATTTTCCCGACAACCTTATTTTCGCCACACAGCCGCCGTATGCATGCATGATCTATTTTATTATTGATGATCTATGCTATTAGTGAGATATATGTTCAAGTATATCATCTCAAAATTCAAGCTCAATATTCAAAAGAGAGTTTGCTTATTAGGAAGTGATTTAAGAAAAATCGTTTTATCGCACAAATCTTCAACAAACAATTATGAACCCAGTAACTTCTTTCTTTTTATTTTAAATATTCATGAACAAAAAGTAACTAACTTAATTTTTTTCTCGCGGGCAGATTACTACCTGCTGATTGAAATACTAAAGGAAACCGCAAATAATGATATCTATAATCTATAATGATATCTATAATGATATCTATAATCTTTAATGATATCTATAATCTATAATGATATCTATGGATGTAAATTTCACTGAACATCCAAAATTTGCATGAGTGAATTGAATGCATACGAGACTTGTCCGACTTTGCACCGCTGTTGTGTATCCAGCGTTAAAGAAAAAAAAAACACAAGTTATTTGCAAAGTATCTGCCAATATACGAAACGACGCCGCACCTTTAATGTGCGTTAGTAGGCCTACTACCTGAGAGGTTCCGTTAATTCATATTTTCATTTTAATAGGAGGTGTTTTATCCTCTAAAACCTCCTGGTTTCGTCAATAAGTTCCTGCATAAATGTCCAGCGTAATATGCCCAAGGGTTTTTTAAAGATCTGGTTCATTATAATTTTCAAATGAAACATTTTACAAAAATATCAAAACTGATAGAATTATATACAAAAAAATAAATTAGGTAGGGGCCTAATAGATTTGCAAAAGAAACATTTATATGTTGATTAAACCTATAAATAACTGACACACGGCGAAGTGTAAGGTCAAAGTAACATGTCTAACACAAAAATCCGTTTATTGATTTTATATCTATGACTTACCAAAGAATATAAACAAATGCCTAGCAAAACATCCTTTATTATTCTTCTAAATCCATCCACGAAAATAAAAATCTATATATAAAACAAAGACGGGTTAGTTTTATTACTTACAACTCAAGTACGGCTGAACCAATTTTTATAATCTTTGATTTGTTGGATTTATCTCCGCCCCGAATAGCAAAATAGCTATTAAAATATCGAAACAAATTGGCCTTAAAGGGTTGAAACAACCCTTGTAAAAATAATTATTGTTTTATTATATCAAAAACCCTACCGCCTAGGAACGTGAAATGTGGTACACGTATTGCTCATAGGCGCTAGAGGCGCAATAAAAAAGGATTTTAAAATTGTTGGCCTTATAGGGTTGAAACAACCCTTGTAACAATAATTATTATTTGTTATATATCTCAAAAACCCTACCGCCTAGGAACGTGAAATGTGGTACACGTATTGCTCATAGGCGCTAGAGGCGCAATAAAAAAGGATTTTAAAATTGTTGGCCTTAAAGGGTTGAAACAACCCCTAAAACAATAAATATTATTTGTTATATATCTCAAAAACCCTACCGCCTAGGAACGTGAAATGTGGTACACGTATTGCTCATAGGCGCTAGAGGGGCAATAAAAAAGGATTTTAAAATTGTTGGCCTTAAAGGGTTGAAAGAACCCCTAAAACAATAAATATTATTTGTTATATATCTCAAAAACCCTACCGCCTAGGAACGTGAAATGTGGTACACGTATTGCTCATAGGCGCTAGAGGCGCAATAAAAAAGGATTTTAAAATTGTTGGCCTTAAAGGGTTGAAAGAACCCCTAAAACAATAAATATTATTTGTTATATATCTCAAAAACCCTACCGCCTAGGAACGTGAAATGTAGTACACGTATTGCTCATAGGCGCTAGAGGCGCAATAAAAAAGGATTTTAAAATTGTTGGCCTTAAAGGGTTGAAAAAACCCCTAAAACAATAAATATTATTTGTTATATATCTCAAAAACCCTACCGCCTAGGATCGTGAAATTTGGTACACATATTGCTCATAGGCGCTAGAGACGTACTAAGAAAAGATTTTAAAATATTTGGCTCTGAAGGGTTGAAACAACCCCTAAAACAATAAATATTGTTTGTTATACTTTCCTTAAAGTCAAAAGGCTGAAATTTTGTACATTTATTTCTTCAAAAACATATAAAAAGTAAACTAGTTTACTACGGTTAGCAAGTTAGCATTTTGTTACGGGCTGCTAAGGGGTGAAAATGTGATAACAACTTCTAAAAACAATAAATAGTAATTAGTATTCTTTAATTGAAGCTAGAGAGCTGAAATTTGGCACATATTAATTTTAAGAAAATATTTAAAAACGTAAATTCTATCAAGATCCAAGCAGTAGGCTATCTGGGCAATCTGCAACAATCAGCCAAGACTGTGATTTACCAGTCTGCAGATTTAGCAGTTGAAAAAGAAGACGCTCTTTACTCTAAATTCTTTATTTGTAATTGATTCAATTTATTCAGCCTATATACCCTGACGAAGGCAATTGACGGGCAACCGATGAACAATAAATTCCAAACTAATTGAATATACATAATTCACTTTCGTAAAATAAAAGATAAAAGAAAATGAGAGAGAAATATTACAATTGTATAATTATGTAACATAGAGATGCACAAAATTCCCCGTAGCGAAGCACGGGTATTCAGCTAGTGTTAGATAATTAAAGAAACCACAAATTAAATTACAGATCGCATGTAAGCCAAAACTAGTAGGTACATTTTCTCTGTCGTTTGATTAGTTTTAAAAATATTAATAAATATCAACTAATTTTTCAATAAATATTTTTACCACTCTATACTTAGTTCCTAGTAGTACTGTACCAACGCCTGCCATAATTTTGTACACGAGCATGAATATTAGTTATTGCTCCTAATTGTAGACAGCGCCTTATAATTATTACTGTTTAATTTTAATGAGTTTAAAATTACCAAAGCTCAAATTACCTTCTAAAGTGAAGAATAATCCTCGCTAAGCAGCGCCATGGTTTAAGTCTAGACTGTCTCACAAAGACCAATTAATGAAGTTTATAATGTTATGAAATGGTCATAAATCATCCACTTTCTAAAAAATATGTCTTGGAATGTTTGATCCAAGATTTTGAACTAGTTTATACTTATACCAATGACCGTTAAGAGTATTTCGATAGTGTCTCTACTCAATTTGCTATGTCTTGATCTTGGTAAGTTTATACATTTAATATCGTATTGTTAAATGCTAGACCAGGAAGGTACTTAAACTTTATTATTTATAATACTGACGCAACTAAATACGAACATTTTGGTGATTTTTTGCTTTTGAGAATTGAAACAAAAAGCGAAACACAGACTTTTGGCTTCACTACCACGCATGCATTCAGTATAGGGAAAGCCACTCTGTATAACTCTGTATTCTTTGCTTTTTACCACCAGACTCATAATGTATGGGTAGTGATGAATGAAAGCATATTCCGAAATGAGCCATCATTACGAAGCTTCGTGAAGAAATAACTACATACGTTAGAAGCATGCGACAACCTCTTTTCACCAACATGTTCGAATATTTCAACATAGTTATGAGAGTTGCCTAAAACTTAACGGAGTCCATATAGAATAGTGTGTGTGTTAAAAACTAAAGTTTTCAGCTTCCTTCGTGTCCTATTTCATGTTGTGTGTCCTTCATCGCCGACGAATTTAGGTAGGCCTACAATTTTAATTGTATTGAATCTAGGCAGCTACGGAACTCTCAACCTACAACACGCACTTTTACGATTATAAATACAGTATATAAAGTTAAGATAAATAGCTCATGATATTATTGTCCCTTTTTACTTTCTCCACCCTATACGTAGTATATGGAGAAAGTACTGTTTTCGTAAAAATGTTCGAATTTGAATTTTCAGTTGAATTATCTGTTTTGGTGCTCCCAGAACCCCAAAAAATTGTTTAGTGCAATTATCTGTGTTGGTGCTCCATGAACCCAAAAATATTTTTAGTGGAATTTTTTGTTTTGGTGCTCCCTGAACCCAAAAAAGTGTTTTTAACGTGGTGTCTGTCTGTCAGTCTGTCAGTATGTATACACGACCAGAGAGGACACTATTGGTCCGATTTTCATGA
>JAGFPH010001414.1:20268-32260 GCA_018207615.1 Philaenus spumarius
TGGAATTTTTTGTTTTGGTGCTCCCTGAACCCAAAAAAGTGTTTTTAACGTGGTGTCTGTCTGTCAGTCTGTCAGTTTTTGTATACACGACCAGAGAGGACACTATTGGTCCGATTTTCATGAAATTTGGTATGTAGGTACTAAACCCTAATATCTCCAGGCGTTTTTTTCATTTTTTGGAATTTTTAATTTTTAAGGGTAATTTACCCCTAAAAACCCATAAAAAACGACAAAAATGCAAATTTCTCAAAAACGGCTCTAACGATTTTGATCAAATTTTCAGTATTTATAGTGCTTAAGATGCCAAACAAAATGACACCACCCGCTTTTATCAAAACTTCGGCGTTTTATAATTATGGGGAAGTGTTAAAAAATAAACAAGTTTATGTTGTCAATCTAGCATCGCGGCGACGGCCGCACGGGGTAGTACAATGGTAGCGAGCACGGCAAGTAATTCAAAGGTCGCGCGATCGAATCCCGCCTGGGACAATAACTTTTTTATGCGATTGACGTAGGTAGAATATTATTTTTTTGTTTTTTTTCTAAAACGTAATAAATAAAATGATTAAAAACAATATTATTTTGACTACAGTAAGTTGGGAGAAAGTTTGTGTCAGTTAACTGATACCGTTTCTTTAATTATATTTTTCTGAATTAATAAAAAAAAATAATAATTAATATATCTTAAATTTTTTATAACATTCCCTGTTCAATCTTTTTCAAACTTATATTTTCTCTCTCTAGTGAAACAAATTTACAATTATAATAATAAGGCTATCTACTATAATGGCATTCTACATCTGCAGCTATAATTATACGTAGGCCTACTCTATAACACCGGAGTCTTTAGTTCTCTGTTCACACGTTCGAAACGCTGGAGGAAACGATATTTTGATAGGACAATATCAGTTACTTGAACAACTTATCAAAACATTGCCTAATAAGGAAGAGTAAAATTATTAGGCCTTCATGTTCATAACAGAGCCATTAATTTACAACCCAGCCTTAGGCTCCGTATCCATGACAACAGGTAGATTTCTATCGTGACATCAAAAAGTCACGTGACCATATGCAGTTGATATGCTGACTTGATTAGGAATACTTTATTTTAAGCCGTTGTTGGGGCTCACTTCTTTAATCTAGCCTGATATTATAAAGAGGTAAAGTTTGTTTATTTGTACGTAGGGGATAATCTCTGGAACTACTGAACCGATTGAAAAAATAGCTTTACTAATGAATAGCTTTACTATCCCTGAGAAACATAGGCTATAGTTCATTTTGATAAAAACATTTTTTATTTCAATATTTTAATTTCTAAATTTAGTTGGAAAAAATCTTAGGTTAGGCCTAGACTGATGAATCATCACATGTATTTACATTTATTCCCACAGTAACCAATTGAATAAAATAACGGATAAAACAGCTGTTTGCTCTAATATTTCCATTAACATCTGATTTCAAACTTATTATTAAGCAATTATTTAAATTTCTAACTTTCAGGTTAGGTTTTTATTAAAGTGTAGTAGACCTGAGCCTTGCTGGTTCTTTTAACCTTTATTATAACTGCTATTATAAAATAAAAAATATACGAAATAATTTGATTTGAACATTTAACATTATTTACCATCTTAGCTTTGGGGTTATTATTAATATATATATAATAATTCAAATACAACTCACTCACTAACTCATCACGAAATCTCAAAAACCACCGAACGGATTGGAATGAAATTTGGTATGTAGCTTCCACTAGGGCCCTAGGTGCTCGCTAAGAAAGGTTTTAAAAAAATTCGAAATTTTAGGGTGGTTTGAGGTGTCAAAGTTACTAAAATTCCCCATATTTAACTTTGATTTGTCTCACCGTGCAAAGCCGGATCAGGCCAGCTAGTAATATTATAAAGAGGTAAAATTTGTTTGTATGTAGAGGATCATTTTTGGAACTACTGAACCGAATGAAAAAAAAATAGTTTTACTAATAAAAAGCTACACTATCCCTAAGTAACATAGGCTATAATTCATTTTGATTTAAGGGTTATACAATAAATATTAATTGTTATACTTTCCTTAAAGCTAAGAGTTGAAATTTTGTACATTTATTTCTTGCGTGCTGCTAAGGGGTGAAAATGTGATAACAACCCTTAAGACAATAAAAATTAATTGTTATATTTTCCCTAAAGTTAGTGAGCTGAAAATTTATTAGCATTAAAAAATGTGCTTTTAAAAATTATTAAAATCGGTTCAGTAGAATTCTAGAAATATAAGCTAACAAAAAAAACCATCATTTTTTATATAAGATTTTTTAATTCATTGCAAATTGTTTTATATTTGAATTCCTACAATATTCCTACTTCAACTGACTTCAAATTTGTTTGTTTACTTTTTATAATGTATAGGCTACATTGATTTCCTGGTAAGATTGCTCTTGACAGGATGATGAGTTTATTGTTTCTAATAATGTAAAGTATATTTTACTTTAAAATAATTTATTTGAACAATTTAATTATATCTGTAAATCTTTAAAAAAAATTGGAAAACGGTTGACCCTAAAGGCCATCCATGTAACTTCCCGCTAAGTTTAATTACAACAAACACTATTTTTGGAAATTTTGAACTGCCATAACTTTTGAATGAATCAACCGATTTTTATGCGACTTGCGGCAATCGATGCAGTTTTTTAAGTCCATTGAAAGAATCAACAACAAAAATTTTTCAGATGAAAAGTTTCGGAGAAATTGAGGAAAAACACTTTTTTTTATTTTCTTTCGTTCACGATATCTCGCGAATGAATCGACCGATTTTTATGCGATTTGCGGCAATCGATGCAGTTTTTCGAGTCCATTGAAAGAATCGACAACAAAAATTTTTCTGATGAAAAATTTCGAAGAAATTGAGAAAAAAAACTTTTTTTAATTTTCTTTCGTTCACGATATCTCACGAACGAATAACCGATTTTGACCGGACTGGTAGCGATCGACGTCGCTTTTCAATGTTAAAAGCTAATTAGATTTTGGAATTGATCGGTAAAGCCGTTTAAAAGTTATTCCAAAAAACCTGATTTGAAAATTTTTTATTTCTTAGTTTTTTCGAAATTTCTCAGAACCTACCGGTCCGAATTAGTTGAAATTTTCAGGAAATCTAAGTTTGATGGAACTCTGTAGAACGCCGTTTGGTAGGATCCAATCGGTTAAGCCGTTCAAAAGTTATAAGCGGGTCACATACTTACATACACACACACATACAGACAGGGTGACACCCTCTCGAGAGTGGTCAGGGAAGATTCCTAGGACCTCAAAACGTCGAGATCTGATAAATACTCTATTTTCGAAAAAAGGTGTGAAACCAATAACTTTTTAGCGGGAAGTTAAAAAAACTATGCTACAGCTAGTACTGTATACCATACAGCTAGAAAATATATTCATACAAAATAGTCTGTAATCCTAACTATGAACGCGGTTGCAGTCCGAACTGAGATTGTTCGATTACTCCCTCGACGTTGCTAGTCAGCACTGACACTATATTATATTAGATATCTCGCGCCAGGTGTTGAGACCATGGTAATAAGTTTCAGATTTCTTTCCGAAGTGTTTGGACTAATGGTAGGACCGGACCACTCCAATTACACGGCAAATGTATTCCCATCCTTCACAAAGACGTGACGTAACGTGACACACATATCACGCGCTCTGGTGACCTTTGCACCTCACGTGCCTTTGGACGTTTTACGCACCAATACAGACGTCCTCCAAGAAGTTCTTTTAAACAGCTGTATTTTGAAAGTTTTTAGTAATTTGTTGCATATGCCTCAAATGAGTGCATTCAGAATAACACCGTAGGCCTACTAATAGAGTCCTGCAGTGGTGTTATTTGACTTACATAGGTCTAGCGTTTTGTTCTTTGGTATTAGGTAGACATGTAACTTATTAGTTATTAATTTAATAAATAATTAGATTGAACATTTTTTAGTGAAATTTGGGTCATACTGTAAACATTTTCAGATTGTTTAAGCCAAAACTTCTAATTCAGAATAAGTACGGACTAATGAAATTAATTTCTGATTATTAGGTCTATAGATCTAATGTTTAGTGTTTCGTATAACAAAAAGCGTCCTTCTAGGATCACTCGTTTATACGTCTATATGTCACAGATGTTAGTGAACTGTTAGGCATGTAGGTACGACAATTAAATTTGTAGTATTTATAAATTATGCTAACGATAATTTATATTTTGTGCTAACCCTAGTATCTTACAATGATCAGTGTTAGACACATTTATATAACTATACATTTTCTGAGGTGTCCAGAGTTTACCCTTCCCAAAATATATTTCGATGGTACTATTGTGTTTATCTTACCCTACTACTACTATTGGCTTTATTGGTATTATTGGCTTTATCTTAGCCTACATTATCAAAAGTACGTATTTCGAAATTTGAGTTATATAGAAAACAATAATTATAGCGGATCCAAATTCTTATGAAAAAGTGATGAAAAATAACTGTTCCTTTTATGATTGAGGAGTACGGTAAAGAGTCGCCTACCGGTACTTCATTCACTAGTAGGCTACTCAACATCAACCACATAGGGCTAACTGTTTTTTACCAGGGTTATTATATTTTTATTGATTAGGGGTGGTTCGATTGTTCTATTGAGTATATGACATGTAATAAAGTTAAAAAGGTATTTACGTGTTTTTATTGTCATTATTAGTTACAGTTACAACTTTTAGGGCAGCTAACGGTATAGAACTAAAAAAACTCATCAGCTCATAGAGCTGTTAAAACAAATCAGAACCACTTCATATAGTTCATGTATCAGAGTCCCAAAAAAGTTCTTTCATTTAACTACCTTTTGAAATGAAATGTATTTAAAAAAAGGTATTTGATGTGTTTAATCAGCTATTTTGTATGAATCATTACTTTCCAAAGCCGTTTGAAAATCATCCTCCAACTTTTTCCAACCGCAATAGACCTAAAGCTCAATCAAAATTCTAAAAACAAAAATTTACACGTATTCAAAATCGAATATATGCTATAATAATTTTATCTCCTAATTTTTCAAATGTAAATGGTATGCAAAAGATAATTTATTTTAATAATTATTGTTTTATTATTTTAAGATAATTTATTGTTACAAAACATTCACAATCTCATGATTTGGATTTAAATCAAAAGTCTTTAGTAAAAATTGCAAAACAATGCCTACACATAGGATAGGCCTATTTTTTGCAACTTCGTAAAAACGCGAGAATGAATCATAGCCTAGACAACATCTTTTGAATTTTTGTTAGTAATCTTACATTTATCTAAATTACCTCGAGTTAATGTAAAACAATTCGGAAACAGTGTGCAATCGTACTTCGAGCAGTTTTTATTTTTAAAGTTTACAGTTCATAATTTATTACATTCTTTCGTCTTTGAATTTATAATTTTGAACATTACACATTATAATATAAGTGTGTATAGACACGTAAGTTACTGTTTAAACAAGTACAATCTAATCCATTTACTTTTAAGATGTAGCCTATAAATATTCTTGTAAATTGACGCGCAGTAAATATATAAGAGAGGCTTAGGCGATAAACTGGATAAACTCGGCGAAATGAATCTAACAACCTTGTCTTCAAAGAAGACATTCCTTGTTTCTTCTGTAGGTTATCATTTCCAAAATCATTTTGCACGACTTTCACATAAAACAATTTTATACCTCGTGTTATAAAAAATTTTTCCGAAATATGTGAAATTATTTCTACATCCAACAAGTAAAACAATCTTATCAAAGATGAATAAAATACAAACATTTCAAAAATTAGTTTTCAGAAAATACATCCACTTCTATATGGAACACAAATAGGTGGTTAAAGTCAAGAAGAGGACGTTAAGATACACATTAATTTGCCCTTGACGATCTGTTCCACAAGGCAAATTGTCTTAGATCATAAGAGTAATGTAAAATTAAAAGACTTTAGGCCTACCGATAATTTTTGCACCTTTAAAATTATTGTAGTATACTTTAAGTACGCGTGAATTCAGATGTTTTAAAATTTAGTCAACATTAGATAGTATACTAAACACACAAAACCTAATGTGTTTTAAAAGCCCCCTTCCTCCAAAAAATCCTTTTTAATTTTCCTGTAAAGTAGGCCACTGTTTTTCGTAAATAGAAGGGGGATTAAGTTTTTGTGGGAAATATATTTGTCATCTCTTTTTTATGGTTTTTATGGTAAAAGTAACTTATGGTTTATAAAAGTAGGTACTCATTCAGATTCAGAAAATTATTTGCCCATGTACAGTGAAAGTATACTATAACAGGCCTACCCAGAGAGCCTTCTGCTATCCTAAAAGTGAGTTGATGAAATCTGTAAATTATCAGCACTACCCAGCGTGATCCATAATTATTACAACTGAGATCTGTTCTCAAGTAAACTGTAAGTACGAAAGAAGATGGATCAATATATGGCAAGTAGCATGCTGTTTTTGAACCAGTAGCACCCTCAAAGGGTTAAAATTGTCTTATTTCAGTTAGACAACTGTGTAGAATAACTGTAGCACAAGGACGGGACCTACGAACAAAAGGGTTGCTTACATTTTCTTCACTGTGACAAATTTACCATCAGCTTTCTAGTATATATAAGAAGCCCTATGTGGACCATCCCCACTTATGTGGAAGCCCTGTGTGTGGCAACGACCCATCCTTGGTATGCTACTCCCTATCCTTTGATTTGTCATTTACCTTTTGCTCTCCGGTACTGTTAAAATCCTTTAAACATCAGACCTCTTATTTCAACCACATCCAATCTGTTGTTTAACTCCATTTTCGTTATTCCAACCCGTAAGTTCTTCGTTACTTGATCCAAGGGACCTACCTATTCTCCAGGTAAAATAGGTTCATGGCTAATTTCCATTTTTGTGTGCCGTAAAATGTCAAGCTTCTTTTAGCTATAGTTGTTGTTAGTTGATTTTGTTGTGTTTTAAATTTAAAGAAATGTATGTTGTTTTCTTGGACCCTAGTATTTTTCTATAACATTTTCTCTTTTAAATTTGAAAACCAGCCTTTTTTGATATTGCTTTTCTTGATGACCGAGTTTTCTCTTGATATGATACTACTGACCTAGTTCTATATTTTTTTTTTGTCGGAAAGTTTGAAAGATGCTCTATTTGTTTTGCTAGGTTTTCTAATATCTAGTGTTTCATTATTGTTAGAAATGATTTATTTATATATTCCTTGGTATTTATTTAGTGAATTCAGTATTGAAGCATAACCTATTCGTATCCTTACGTTGTATACACAATTGTGGACAGTTGTCAGTTGCTTAAAGAAACCCCGTACTAAGATCAAATGAGGTTGAAACTAGTATTCTCTCAAACAAGTTTCTGGCCAATCTGTGCTCTTGAATGCTTACAATCTTGCCTCGAATCTCGGACATCATCCTGATGTGTTATCTTGTTAATGGCGCCCAACTAGTTGTTTCCGCATAGTAATATCTCGCATAGCATAACTATCACTGAATATTTAAATAAATAAGCGCCCTTAACTATTACGATGGAATTTATGCTCTGTTTGTAACTATTGCGAGATATACGTTTCTACGATTTTCTTCTTTTAATTTCGATCATAAAATTAACTATATGTGGTATTCACAGATCCTATAAAACTCGTTCACAGACTTTTTGCGAGTAAATAGTATCGTTTTGTAATTTTAATGATTCGGACACAACTCAGGGAAGAAGGAATAGTTTCTTAACGTGATTTACTTAGATATACTACAAAATAAACTTGCAAAGTGTATGGGACTAAGGTGCAATATTATTTTAGAAAGCATCAATTGCAGTTATTTTTTGTTGTAGGTCTGAATTGTGTATTTTATAAGAACGATCCACTTTGCAATCTACACGCGATTCCATGTTCACCGTGCAGTACAGATCTTACGGGAGAATAGACATGCTACTACCATTACAGCGAAAATCACGTTTATTGTCATACGGGTTGTGTCAACTGACCGAGCGTAGCATGGGAGTTGATGTTTTACTTTCTCCCCCCCTGTACGTAGTGTACGGAGAAAGTATTGTTTTCGTATAAATTTTCGAATTTGAATTTTTAGTGGAATTGTCTGTTTTGGTGCTCCCAGAACCCAAAAATATTTTTAGTGGAATTATTTGTTTTGGTGCTCCTTGATCCCAAAAAAGTGGTTTTTTGGTGATGTCTGTCCGTGTGTCTGTATGTCTGTTAGGATGTGTACAGAGCTGGAGACCATACCAACGGTCCGATTTTGATGAAATTTGGTATGTAGGTGTAGTTCTGGAATATCACAGGGTTTTTTTTTCATTTTTTTCAAATTTTTGATTTTTAAGGAGTTTTACACCCCAAAAATGGCAAAAAAGAGAAAAATCAACATTTCTTAAAAACGGCTATAACGATTTTGATAAAATTTGGCTTATTTGTAGCCCTTAATGTACCTTAACATATGCAAAAAAAAACGCATCGTTCTAAAAATTCTCGTTTATGTAATAATAATAATAACAACTGATTGTTGGGGTTTTTGGCCAAAAAAGGGGTTGTTTTTCAAAACCTTTTTTCGTGCATCTATATAGGCCTAATTGACATGTTTGGTGCAAATTTGCTTGAAATCGATCGAATTGTTTTAATAATAATATTATAATAATAATATAGTATGGATGTGTTACATGCATCTAATATTTTCCATGGCATGTCCTACTTTTGCAATTCTAAATAACCACATACTATGCTAATCTTGGGAAGGTATAAAGTTTCAACTGGGAGAAAGTATGTGGCAGTTATCTGGTACCGTTTATTTTAGTTAACTATTATCGCTGAGACTGTCGTAAGGATAACATGGCTTATGGGCGCTCTGTACTACACGGTGAACGTGGAATCGGGTGTAGGTTTAGATGAACGTAATCAAAGTATAATTATTTCGATTTAGTATTCACTAAGCAAAAAATGCATATTACCTATATTACATATGCATCAACTTTTGTAATAATTTTCCTAAAAAATTCCATATGATTTCGATAAAACTTTACTGATGTGTTTAGTATTATCGTTTGAGTCTGAGTAACGTTAATGCATCAACATTTTTAACCGCTGAGCAAATTGTCAAGACCTTAAGGGTCTTCATGGAATACACAATACAGCATTTATGAAAAGCAATGCCTGTTTGATTAAATCTTTGATCATAAACTTTGAGTGTGAAATGATGTGGTGAATCCATATCATACACTAATTATTGAGTTTGATTTGTGTTAATTGTAAGAGGTTGGATTTTTACTTTTTATTTTTTTATAGTGATTGTTAGGGTTGCTTTTTTTTTGTCCTGTGGAGGCGCTGGATCGTTATAATTTGTTGTAGGCCCTTATGGAAAGAGCCTTGTGCTCTGTGCCTTAGTGAGAACTCCTAAAGTGTAGAGATTGTGTGCCCTTCAGAGATGGTTACTTTCGATACGTATCATGGGGAACTGTTTGTAACGGAGAGTTTTATTTTGGAAAGAGTCCAACCTTTTATTCCAAGAAACAGTTAGAAGTGAATACCAAACTGGTGTTGCGTACGTGAGTCTTGGGCAGATGTAAGATGCATAAATGGACAGCCTGATTCGTAGAAGTTGGCTACTGGCTTTAATGGCTGGAAGGAGTCTGCCTCGGACAGATCTGGCCTTTGATAGTGTTTGCTTGATGAGGCGGAACAGGTTAAGCGTGATTTCAAGGTATCTGACAAGTTAGTAGATTTGCTATTTTAAATGTATTTAGAGTTATTTGAACATTTGGTTCGTTACGCTTTGTAAAGATGGATGGCTTGAATTTGGACGGTGTTTACTGCAATTCTCCACTTCCTGAGCCACGGTTGCAATATATCCAACTGTTGTTGGTCGACAGTCAAACTATATTCCAGGTTAAGTGACTCGTAGTAAAACATAACGTCATCAGCGAAGAGTCGCAGTGATACTACGGGATGACTGGAATATCGTTAGTGTACAGAAAGTACAGTAACGGTTCAAGAACTGATCCTTGGGGAATTCCTGTCTCGATGGATCCAGGAGTTTATAAGTTATTTTCATCAGAAGGACATTTTTTAAATGGCGTTGATGACTTTTTAAGTAACGGAAATAACTTGAGGGTGAACAACGCCAGGACGAAATAGTTCCATTCAGATCTCTGCTGTCTTGCGTTCCTTTCGTAGAATTTGGATAACTTGAGTAATTTGCGGCAAGTTGCTCATAAACATCTAAACTGTAGTTTTTTAACTACTGAAATAGTAAATTATAATTTTGTCTTGAAGATATTTGTTTATGAACAGAACGAAAAACATAATTTTCAGTTGAATTACTTGAAAACAGGAAATCGTAGGAACGAGTTTTATTATACAGTACTGGTATAGTCAACATGGTTCTCTATAAAATGTACTGTTGTATGCTATAATGGTACAAATTACCATTACCAATCTAATAATCTGAACAATAATTCAGAGAAAGTTAGCAAGTCCAAATTCATCTAAATTTATTTTCCAAATGTGTTATATTCAATTGAAGGTGATGTTTTTCTTAACTAAAGAAAAATCTTAATAATTGAATGTGTATGTATTTCAAAGATTGTCTTTCATTTATAGTGAGTAGCTGTAGTAAGTATATTTTTTTTAAATTTGTTACAATTGGCACGCGAAACATGATGAATTTATATTCTTAAAATCAACAAGTTAATACATTATTCATTAAAATACGTATGGCTGATCGTCATTAGGAAAAATGTAGATGCTTACAAACGATACTCTAGCCTTACTTTAAGCTAGCATTCGGACAGGCTTCTCAAATCTCAAGGTTTTGCTAATCATTGCCTTCGATTTATTTAATTTAATCCAGTGACATTACTCAATCTTCTATTACACACCCTTAAAAATTGACAGCAAAGCTCTGTGTATCCGTGTAGGCCGAATAAATTTATATGAAGTCACAAGGTTTTCAGGTCTTTTTTAAAGCACTCTGTATAGAAAGTTTTAAATTGAACACTCTCTAAAACATTTAGAGGGCTCCGTCCCATCTCACTTCGCTTACCAACCCCCCCCCCCCCCCCCGACAACTAACGGCAAAGCAAATGCAAACAGATTCTTGTAAACTCCGATTTTATTGGCATTTGGATCGGGGTAGGCTGGTGGGATTAGCGATGACCCTGGATCCTGAAGTATGGCAGTAGGTCAGAGTTTTTGCGTGAATGACAGAGTTTATACAATAAAAAGAATACTTAAAAGTCTCTATAGAGCTAAATAAAAAGAAATAATTCGACCACGCAGCTGAACCGCTGACGTGAGTTGAGAAAATTTACAAAATTAAGTTTATAGGCCTTGCTTTAGGGTTTCAACCAACAATTTAGGGGTATTAACAATTTGGGAAATAGGTCTACTCACGACGGTGCTGAATAGCTGCCTATTTGTACGAAATATATTAGTAGAATTTGTTTGCGCCTAATCTTCCAGCTTCGGCTCACGCGCTCCTTCGTTACACTCGCAGTGAAAAAACGATCTTGTGGCCTCGGGTCATGAGCTTCGCTTCTCTCGCAGCGTAAAAACTCGCCCGTCGGCCTCGGATGAGAAGATGCCTCTCCAGGGTAAAATCCACCACGTGATTTTGTACCGGGTACTTTTATGGTATTTTATAAGTTTTGATCGATTTTAGCGGAACCAAGCGAGCTATAATTAAGGTCGCGTAAAAAAACAAAATTTGCAGAATAACATCCTACATTTATACTTTTTAAATAAACGGTACCAGGAACTGGCACATACTTTCTCACAAATACATTTAAATTACTAAACAGATTCACTGTGACTTGTAGGGTGGGGTAGGAGAGTTTTTTTATTAAAGTTGGAGATTAACTAATAAATATTATTATTATTATTATTATCTAGAGAGAAAACTATTCTATCGATTTCGAAAAAATTTGCACCAAACACGTCAATTAGGTCTTCATAGATGCACGTAAAATGGTTTTGAA
>JAGFPH010001414.1:50390-74083 GCA_018207615.1 Philaenus spumarius
ATTAAACGACAGCCAACCGCACATTTCAATTATTGGGGAAACTAAATCACAGCCAACCCCACACATTGAAGTTATTGGGGAAAACAAAAATTGTAGCCAACCACACATTTTAATTGTTGGGGAAATTAAATGTCCTAGCATGTACATGTAAATTGTTAAGCTAGGACTTAAACCGGAAGGTGATAACCAATTCCATAAAGAAATACATAGAGCGATTACAGTCAAAAGTGACAGAAACTTTGACTAAGTCATGGATTATTCAAGAAGAAACATAAATAACGGCAAATATTCACTATTTCCAAAACTACTAGAGATAAAGTTAAAAAATGCATCGACGCACTTAAGGAACTAAAAAAAAAAAAAGAAAAAAGCAAAGCAGATTTTTTCTGTCAAATTATTATCTTATCATTTCTATATTATTTTTCTAAACAAAATATCCCAAAGTGCAAAGTCCTGTGTAGTAGAGGCTATATTCACTAATTTTAGTGCGTTTATAAAAAGATGTCTCTATTCTACGGAAGTCCTCACTTCATAGGTTAGGCTTCGATAGTTGTTAGTAAGAGTAAGCTAAACATATTTCAAATGTTTTCCGTTTTTAATATGTCATCCACGCAATGAAAAGAAGCAAAACTATAACATGGTTTGGTTAAACAAGTTTTAAATCCTATGTTTTTAAATAAACTGTACTTTTCTTTTTTATGAACAATATTATTAGGTAGGCCTTCACTGATCATTTCATTTACACAACCTCTCTAGCATTGTGTTAAACGTAACACCTTGGTAATTTTAATAATTGGACCTATAATACTGATTACTAGACCTACAATTTTTCTTAATATGGATATTAATAATTTCAAACTGATTATAAGTTATAATAAATTATTTAACCTAAATGAAAATTATTGTTTCGTAATTATTTCTAGAAATAACGTAACTTTAACCATCTCACATGAGACTTGATATGAAGTCGAAAAACAATCCTAGAAACTCAATAGCTACATCAGTATAAAATCTTTTATCAGAAATTTGATTCAAGTAATTAAATACCTCACCTTTGCCATTTGTAATATCGGTGCGATAGCAACAAACAATTATTAAACTTCATAGAAACTATTTATCACCATAGCAACAATGGTAGGCGTGGCTAAGGTTAAACAGTGGCGCCAAAAGTTTATTAATAACGTTATTCCACACGTCCTGTTTAGTGGATCGATTTGCACTCCTAAATGCCTCTAAGGGAAACTCTTAAGTTATATGGGATTTTATTATAATTACTTGTTCGGACATTTGCCATCATTTGTGTGTTAAAAATTATCAAACACGATGTTTCGGAAATACAAATCAATTCCCGTTCTCAAGTGACTAAAACTAACGGTACATAATCCCAGGCAACTAGGCCTATGTTAGAGTGAACAAAGTAAAACTAAAAATTACTACTAACTATAATTATGGGATGTCATTATAGTGTGTACCCAATCTAGTAATATAAAATAAAAGATTTAAACAAGGTATTTTTAGCGAGCAACCGAATGAGTTTAAATTAATTAATCAATACCCAAAAAATAACCTATTATAGTATAGTCATACCCATAATTAATAATTAATAAAAGAATACAAAATAAAAGTATTAAGACACTTAGTTTCAACTGAAACTCCACTACTCGCACACAAGGAATCTATCAAAAATATATTTTTGCAAATCCTAGTGCCCCATAGGCATATATTAGGAGGGGGGGGGGGGGGTGGAAAAAATTTGAAATGTAAACATAAGTGAAATATTACATCAATTTAAAGGATTAAAAAAAAGATGTAAGCTCATATTATAGTCTTAATAGTCCATGTACTTTAAAAATACAAAGCACTTTTCACCATAGAATCCCAGACAATTATTTGCTTCTAACTTTGTTTGAACTGTCCAATGTCCTTTTAAAAGTAATTTACAAAAAATCTCCATTTTTATAATCTCATTCTAGTTGTTATTTAACTGCACAAGTTGGCAATTATTATATATGTTTAGTTATTATACTATTGAAACAATTTATTGACAATGTCTTCATAGAATTGAAATGTTTATTTTCAATAAGATGCATATTTTATTGTAGGCAATAAAAATAAATTTATTTTATAGTAAAAATGTAACTAATAAATAATAATAACCAACTCTTAATCTTTATATAAACACTTAATCTGGTGCTGATTTAAACTCTCTTAATATTTCTAGACTAAATAATCACAGTGGAAATTTGTTGTCTTTTCCTAACTAAAGAACAAAAGAACAAAGGTTTTGTCTTATTTTAATTTGCTAATTTAACTAGATAAAAGGTAATTTTCAGAAATAATATTTTAGAAAAATACTACTTTTAGTTATTACTTTGGCTTGCATTAAAATGCCGTTGTATTGAAATCTTGTGAAAATACTACAAATTTTACCCCCCCCCCCTTTTTATGACATTTCTCAACATTTTTGAGGTCTCTGAACACGATAAAGCAATACACAATTTTGTGTCTTTGTGTCTGTCTGTCTGTGGACAAGATATATGCACTCACAGACGTCGTAGAAAACTTCTGGTGGTTCCAAAATCTTCATAACTTTACTGCGGAGAGTTGAAAAGCTTTTGAGCATGACAGTAATGTAACGTGCGTAAAAACGTCACATTTTTAAGTATTTAAAAAAACACGAGCCAATCTCCAAAAAGTGTTCCATCTTTTCATCATGTTTATTTTTTGAGCTGTTACTATAAATTATGTTAGGTAAATATATTTTATTTACTTATGTTTAGCTCATTGGCAAGGACAGCACAGTTGGGTCATTCATCCTGCAAGCACAAAACAGCTGTGATGTTTGTAAAGAAGATAATTCGACTTGTCACATAATCTCAGGACTTTTCACAAGGCCACAGCTTCCTATTGGCTACAGTATGATCACTCAGATACCTCAAGGGGCATGTAATCTCTCTATTTCAGAGCTTAAGAGGAGCAGGAATGTTCTAGGTATAGTCAACATAGGTTTTTTAAAATATGTTCTCTTCTCCTACATTTATTTTTTAGGACCCAGGTAAAATATCATTGTCTGCTTCTTACAGCTAACTTATATGTTCAATATCAGTGTATTTAAGAAAAATACATGTAACACAAATTAGATAGGTTTAGAACCGTCATTTTTCATATGAAATTTGTGACATTTCAACACATTAAAGGTTCTACTTGCAAAAAACTGGGTTTGATCTTTCTATTGATGTTAGCTTTTTCATGTGTTTATTTCTGTCCTTAATAAATTAGTCTTATACAAAATAAAAACATTTAAAATGAAAGAACACGTAAATCAAAATTTGTGAATGTATGTTATAAGTCTTAGTTTTTGGTAAAAGAAGATAATATGTCAATTTGTTAATGTTTTAAGTCACTCTTGCTACAAATGGGCTAGTAACAATTGCCATCATTTTTACAAAACAAGAAAAACATTTTTTCCAGTTATAATGTTTTTTTAAGTTTTACATTACTATAATTATTACCAACCTTGGGAAATAACCCCAATTTGTCAAGGTGCAGTAGAGGTTAGTAGCAAAATCTTCCTGTAGTTTTCTTCAGTTATTTCGATAACATAATTCTTTTGTATGGTAACTTTAATTATTTAGTATTAATTAAATATTAATTAGAGCAGCGGTTTTTGTTGTACTGTACCTGTAAATAAACATTAATTTGTTGTACGACCAGAATCTTTTTAAGTTCAGGGCTAGTAGTTTTCTTCATAATGTAGGCAATTTCCTTGTTTTAGTTATTCATCCTTAATAAATAAATGATCTCGACTTGGAAATTGTCTTGTAAGTTAATTCATAATTAATTTTGTTTAGTATCATTAAAATAAATGTATGCTTTAGGAAGTATCTGAGTAGGTGTATAAAGTCAATTTACAATTTTTTCATGTTTAGGATAAGTACCAGGAGACCGAGCTAAAGCTCGATTATAAGCAGGGCTATGATTTCAATAATAAATATTGGATTATTGAGTTTTGAGGTTAGGCCTATAACATTAAAAACTAAATAAAGGGTATATACAACATTAGGCTTACCTGTAATAAAAATACAGTTTAAAGGATTAACCATAATCTCAACGCTATGCCTCAGAAATAAGTCAGGCCTAAATTAAAGTTTAATATTTCAATATCGATTTAGGCCTAGGGCCTAGTTCGCTCACGTCAATAACTATTATTGCAAATTTCCGTGAACATCGTTTAGGTTAGGCCCATAACATTAAACAACTAAATAAAGGGTATGTTTATTTAGCAGAAGTATTCGTTGCCATGGTAACTATAAATAGATACAACATTAGGCTTACCTCTAATAAAATATTCAGTTTAAAAGAAAGCAGATGATTATTGTAATGGCATTGAAAACATTTGCATCAGCTGTGCTTTGTATTTTTTAAAATGGACAAATTTCACTTTTTAATTTAATAAAAAGACGTAGAAAACGAATTTTCCCAGACTGGTGACCATTTCCAATCGATTTCTCGTGGCCAAAAGCCCCATATAAAATCAAAAAATGAAAAATCCTTAGACGGAGATTCCAGATCCATTTAGCAGACAAACAATTATCTCTCGCTTTAGAAGATAAGATACTAATTTAAACATTATTTATTTTAAATAAAATGTGAACATTTCTCAGCTCTAAGAAGATCAGATGGAAGCTTTGTCATGAACGGTGATTGGACAATAAATTGGTCGGGTGACTATCTATCAAATGGTACAACAATTACCTATATTCGGGAGAATATAACTAACCTGGAATCCATTTACTCTTCAGGACCTCTCCACGAGTCTTTTGATCTGATGGTAAATAATTCTCCAGTTACAAGTTAGTAGTGTATCAAAATGCATGGCTAAGTCTAATTATGCTACCGCAGCCTCAAAGTTACATTAATAAAAATTGAGAATTATATGAAAACATTTGGTGATTTAGCTGGTAAGGCCAAATTCAATATGTTATATTATGTGGTTTTATGTTATATTACTAAGTGGGTACAATTAACACCCAAAATTCTCAGGGATTTAGGCATTTACTTTGCACAAAATAGGTTATAAGTTCTAAGTTTCATAGAAACATATTTAACTTAAAGATACATACCATATTTTTTACATTATAGGGAAATAAATGTTAATTTATAGAAACAAGTGAGTGACAGAGATAACTACAAATTGAACCAAATTAAATAAATGCTCCAGCAGTCCTGGTTAACCATAATTAATTCAATTCAAATTCATTACTACTCCAAATAGTTTAGCTGTAAACACTAAACAGATTAGATATTTTTACTTCATCAAAATTTGAATGAGCTGATTTATGTTTTATCTATTTAAAATTGTAATTTATGTAATACATCAAATTAAAATTAATGGAACTACAATATAATTATTATAATACTAACGTTTGTCAGCATATACTTCTTTACATTGAATAGAAAAATTACAATCAAAAGAATGAAAAGTCCTTTCAACCATTTGTTTAGAAGCATACACTATTTAAAAAATGTTTTACATTGAATCCATTTGTTGTAAAATAGACTTAAAAACAGTATAAAATTATGTATACATAATATATTTGTTGTTTTTAATATTTTCTTGTGGATTTCTGTTTCTATTTGATTAAATATTTCACACCATCAGTTCTGGTGATAGAATTTACTGTGGAAGATTTATATTTGTACTTTATATGTCTTATAAAACAATTAACATGGTTACTTCATGAAAACACAACACTAGTCCGTTCCTACACACAGTACACAGAATCGTCTCAGGAGTTGGTCTTTTGGTTTATAAACTCCTGCACTGAATAACAGTATCGAAAGATGCAAACACCAAAAGTCGTATTAGACTACGCTTATATGTGTTGTAATTTTGAAGTTTTCTATGGTACCTAGGAGTTTTTTCATTAGTGCTATACCAGCTCGAGATGGTAAATTTGTGTACTTACTAAAAATGTGTTGGCCTTGGAAAATGGCGTGAAAATTACTAATTGTAGATACATTTCTATTGTTTAAGGTAATCTATCAACAACCAAATCCTGGAATAAAATACAGCTACCAATTACCAATTAAGAAGCAATCAACTGAGGGCTATTTTTTAAAAGATGATCCTGTGATTGCCCCTCCTCTTATAAGGCATCCTTCAGGTAGAATCGATTTTCTCATTCAAATATAAAACCCTTATGGACTGGATATTGAAGTTTTATAATAATATAATATCAATTTATACAATTGATTACCTAAAACTACTTTTTCTTTTCAGATTTTATAGAAACTGGGGATAGTAACACTGTAAATGAAAATAGAATCAATGTAATGAGGTAAGAATAAAATATGAATTATATACTTTTTATTAAAACTCATATATTTTCAATTATTGTGTTAAACAATTTCTGTCTTTTTATACAAGTTTCTATGAATATCTCATCACTATCTTTAAGAGGAAGCAGAGTGACTGAAAGGCTTAAAATCATCATTCTGTTTGCTACATTTCGAAACTCTAACACAGTTGAGTAGGTTCGAACCTGGTTACTGGTGATTGATTTATCTGTATATATGTTTGTCCGCCTAGTAGTCTTCATTAGTCTAACTGGGATAAAGTAAAGACTTCCAGCAAAACAAATCTTGAACTTCAAACAATCCAGTGCCTATTAGATATATGAGTCTTGCTGTAATATAAGTATTGTTATGCTAATATTTTACTCTTAGAAAATGAATATTTTTCTTACAAATTAAACGCAAATGAGTTGTCGGGCATAACCTCCAAACGATCTTGATAGCATAAAACATCTATCATACAAGCAATTGATTGTTGGTGGTTGGCTAATTCCATGTGTGGGTATATAGGATTTTCAGACATTTAGAACACGTTGTTGTGGTATTTTGAGCAGAGCTTAGTTGGTTCTCATTAACACTATCATCATTAACCCATATAAGTTTTGGATGATCAGCCATATAGGTTCTGTAAGTGTATTCAATAAGTTTGAATACAATTTTCCGCCAATCCTAGCTTAACCCTTTTATTTGAGTTCGTCGACGCGTTTTCTACATGTAAATGACGCACTATTAGTGATAAAAGACTGCCAAAATAATAAAGGAGAACTAATATTACAAGAAATAAATCAAATCCATGAAAATATAAAATGTACAATGGAAAAGGAAGAAAACAGAATGATAAATTTCTTGGACTTAAAAATAACAAAACAAGTTATTGTTCAAGAAATATCAAGCAACTTGAATTTCGAATATTTAGAAAGGATACATACATTGATAATATAATTAATGCCAATTCAAACCACCCAATGGAACACAAAATGGCAGCCTTTCGAGTTTCGATACATGATTAATAGGTTTTATAATCTTCCATTAAAAAGGGAAGCACATAAGGAAGAACTGAACACAATATTCAAGATAGCTGAGAATAATGGATATAAAAAGGGAATAATAAGAAAATTAATTTGTAAAATAAAACAAAATTTAAACAATAAGACAGAAGTCACAAAGAAGCGGGAAAATATATGGGCGGGATTTACCTTCACTGGAAAGGAAACATACAAAATGAAACAGTTTTTTGGAAAATAAAATGTGAAAGTGGCGTTTAATACGAACAACACTATAAAGAACAGATTAAGTAGGTCTATAGAAGAAAAGGAAGCATACGATAGGAATGGAGTATACGAAATAAAGTGTAAGTGCATCGCAACATATATAGGCCAAACGGGAAGAAAACTAAAATCAAGATTTAGAGAGCATATTATACCATAAAAAATACGAAAAAAGAGATTCAAATTACGCTACACATCTACTAAATGAGGGTCATGTGAAATGAAAGACTCAATGAAGCTTTTACATCAATGCAACAAAGGAAGATGCTTAAATATAATAGAAAATATGGAAATTTTTAAACTTAAGATGAACGGAGAAAATATTAATAATGAACAAATATACAACCAATCAGAAATAACATTCCAAAATCTGAAAATGTTGAAAGTGTTAAAGAATAAAATAAACATGTAGGTTTGTGTAACCATCGGAACGTGTGGCCAGAGGCAGTACCGGTTGGAAGAGGGGCGTGGCTAAACTGAGGAGGGGCGGGGCTAAACTGTATATAAAGACGAATCCCAAACGGGAATCCAGTACTGAAGTAGGTCTCAAGAATGGAGGAACTCCGAAACGCGTCGACGAACTCAAAGAAAAGTATTAAGCTAGGATTGGCGGAAAATTGTACTCAAACTGATTGTATTTATCATAACAGATATAATTTATATAAGTGTATTCAAACCCTGGATGTTTTCTTTTTCGAAAACAGGTAGTCACACATTCTCCTAATATTGAAACCAATCCTCAAAGGGCACACATTTATGGCATATGAAATATCCAATTGTACAACCCTTTTCTAGGGCTTCTTTTTCTATTGCATGATCATTATTAATAATAACAATATTGTTTCGGCTTTATAAATCTCATATTTCTCTCTCTTATATAATTTTTTTTTTAATGTGTGTGCTGTCTTAAGTGTTAGCAGTCTTAAAGAGTATTATATTATACAAGAAGAATATATAGAGTTTATGAATTGAGCTCGTGGAATACCTAGGAGAAAACTAAGAAAACAGAACTAGAGATTAATAAAAATATTAAGTGTGAGTTAGAAGCTTAGAAATTTGAATACACCATTTAGGCCCAGGATCATATTGGTGAGCACCAATTTTGAATGTTTTCTTTTGCTGAGGTTTACACAAATAGATTTGAACACAATTTCTAATGAAATGAAATGCATAAGCAACATTTTGAAATTTATATAGATAACAGCAAATTCACTCAAATTAACTTTCCTTTTTCCGTTTAAGAAACAAATTTCTAAATGCAAAACTTATAAATTTCTAAAAAAATATTTTTAAAAACTTTCATTTTTATTTTGTTAGCCACTCGAGTTTTGGAGCAGCCCCGCACCTTACTAATCCAAACGAACTCCTATGTCGGGCGAGCCCCGAATTCGCTATGACATCGTACTTTGATTGCATTTGAACTGATGTAGTTACTTTGATGACAGTTATTGTTAAAGTTTGAGATGTGCTGCTATCTATGGAATTTTTTTAGAACCATTTGAGTTCAGTTTCTGTCGTAAATAAATCTTAGAAAATGTAATGTTTGCCTACTTTGGCCGCTCTGTAAACAGCGCTCTCTTTGGAGCGTCTTTACAGCGTTCTTTGGTCTGCTCTCGCCGTTGTTCGGTTCCTACTTACACGCAGTGTTTTAGTGAGAGTGAGCTTACGTGTTTCTTAGTTTTGTTGTACTAGGTTATCGTGTGTAATTTCACAGTTTATTTTTTAATATTTTTCTTTTTACAATAATGATTGTTGTGAAATAAAAAAACCAAGACAACGGCAGTTTGTTACAAAATGACGGGAGTGGCGACGGAACTTTTGTTTCGAACCTGAGTGATTCCAAAATTACCAATAAGTTTTGAAAAAAGCTTTACTTACTAGTTTTGACCTAAATAATGCTGTTGCTAAGCAATAAAATAAATAGTTGAGGAAATTTTGTACAAGTTGGTGTCAAAACTAATTTTTTTCATGAAAACTAATTTCTTACAAAAAAACTTGTTTTTCAATAATAATTTTTACTTTCTCCCCTATACCATAGTATATGGAGAAAGTATTGTATTCGTCAAAATTTTCGAGTTTGAGTTTTTGGTGGAAATATCCGTTTTGGGTCCCCCTGAACCTAAAAAAGTGGTTTTCGGAGTGATGTCTGTGTGTGTGTCTGTATGTGTGTCTGTGTGTCTGTGTGTCTGTGTGGATGTTATCACACCTAGAGCCTAAACCAGTCGTCCGATTTTGATGAAATTTGGTATGGAGGTACTATTCCACGGTATCTCCAGGCGTTTTTTCATTTTTGTGAATTTTGTATTTTTAAGGGTAATTTTCCCATAAAAACCCATAAAATATCGGAAAAATTAACTTTTCTCAAAAACGGCTCTAACGATTTTGATTAAAATTTTACAGTTTATTAGGGACCTAAAGTACTATAAACTGTAAAATTTTAATCAAAATCGTTCGAGCCGTTTTTGAGAAAAGTTGATTTTTCCATTATTTTATGGATTTTTATGGGAAAATGACTGTTAAAAATAAAAAAATCACAATAAATTGGTAATAGTATTTTTTTATTAAGTTTCTATAATGAGGGAGAAAGTATGTGTCAGTTTCCTGATACCGTTTATTTTGTAATGTATTATTGTGTTTAAAGCATTTGTAAACCACTTAATTTTGTTTGTAAAAATATAGACAACAAAAAACAAGCAACAAATATAGATCTTCCCATTGAAAGTTTTCCAAAATTCTTGTTTTTCCGGTTTTTTGTTACAAATCTCTATTTTTTTCAATAAATAAAAATTTAAAAAATATACTTTAAAATAGAAATATATGTTTTATTTCAAACCAATCTATACTTTAGTCATAGAAGAAACTACAAAAAAAAATCAACCTTTTAAAACTGACAGAAATACTTTTTTTGGAGTAAACAAATTAAAGTGCAATATTCGCTCAAAATTAAATGGAGCTGATAGCAACACTAGGTCCCCAGTAATTGGAGTGGAAAGGGTTAAGAGGTTTCAATCTTAATTTATCAGGACTCATGTCAAAAAATCCCCAAAACTCCTAGGATGAGTTATCATATGCCAGAATCCACATTTGTTATATTACTTTTACATTTTAAGAGGCGGCAGGACTTGATATGAAAACTGCCTTTTAGTTTCCAAAGTAAGCACCAGAGTCGCTCTCTACAAGTTTGTCCGTATCACTGCTTGGAGCGCTGCCTGCACAAAGTGAGGTAGCACAACCCTCGACTGCCTGGCCTTCAGCCGTAATAGGATAGGAAATGATAGGAGGGGGAGAATGCTTACAAAATTTAGGTTCGTCAATAAGAATCACGTTGACATTATTATACTCTGCATACAGTAAGTTGGCAGTCGGGCCAGCCAGCTACCTAAAAATTAAAATATACAGTTCAGTTCTATGATTTTTTGTTCTCTACAATTTGATATAAATTAATTCGATTTTAATAAACTATATATTCGTAATTCCATTTTTTAAAAAAAACCTGTTTTAGTAGCGTTTCTTGTCGCAGGAACATAAAAACATGTGTTTTCTGATTTTTTATTTAAATTGATATTTATTTTTATGCACTTCTATTTAGACCTAAATTACAAAACTTTTTTCTATCTTGAAAGAAATTATAAACGATATTTTACAGTGTTATATAACTTTATTTACATTATTTTTGGTGAAATATGTCACACGTTTAGACAATTTGTTTCATTCTAGAATATCTGAGACCAATATAAATGGTTAAATCAAACTTTCAAGTATACATTTCAATTTTATGTTTTGTATATTTTTTAAAGAATTACAAAAAATGTTTACTTCTTTTTATGTAGGCCTAAAGTTGAAATTTTTCCTCCGTTACTGAACATGTTTTACTTCCTGAGCTAATAACTTTAATAATTTTATATCAATAAATTTTTTACTGGCATTTCGATTCTTTTAGACCTTTTCCTATAAAAAAAGCCACGGAACACTTTTGGATTAGAGTTAATTTACTATTTTTTACGAATTTATGAAAATATGCTTGAAAGTGGCAAAAACTCAAAACTATTTTCCGCTTGGAGGGTTAAACGCCTACTAAAAAAAACTAAACGTTTTGTATTTTCTTATTTTTTCTATCTTCTTTTTATTTGCTTTTTATTATATTATAGCAAACCGGTTTGGGGCCTGCGCCCGGTTTGACTTATGGCCTTGGGTGACTTATAATAACTTTTAGTTATTATTTTTTTTAGATTACTGTATAGACTAGAGCAAACTTGATGTCGACTGACGGGCAATATGAATATGCGCCAGTAGGTCATATTGTCTTTAGATATACAGTATTACATAATAACTACTTTTTTTTTAATTGTGTGACATATAAAGAATATTATTTAATGGCGCTAATCGAGCTCCATAACAACAGCACTTATACTCCAACCAAACAAAAATACTATTTGTAATGAATCAACTGTAGCCTATGTATTCAGTTCAAAGTACAATCGACATTGAATCAGAATGAAAGGGAGCCAGGTTGTCGCTTGTTCCACGAAATTTAGGCCAACGACCTTCTGTGAATCGAGTGAGGGATAGTCAAAATAATGACGCGACAGCTTGTATGATGTCAAGGTCACTTTCTACCCTGCTCCGTACCGCTCGCCTCTTCTTACAACATTTTGCCACACCAATAAGTCATGTTTACTTCAGTAAAAAATATTTTACAAATATAAATGCAAATATTGTAATTGTAATAGCAATGTTTTAGCAATATTTCTTCAATACCTACAGCTACAGCTTTCAAAGTTTGTGTATACCAAAGTCATATTATTTGTCATTTTTCTGGTTGACTATAATTCCAAAAACCCTTAGGATATTACAGACCCAAGTAAATATCTATTGCATTTGTTTCCTTATCATGTTTCATATTATTACATTTAAGATGTATTTTATTTTTGTCGTGTTTCTTTAAAATTGTCAGGCGAACAATGAAACGCACGTCAATTTCATCCATTACTGTCAAAGGTTCCAAACTAACGGGATAAGTAAAAGTGGTAGGGTTTTGGAAAAAGCTATGTCACACAAAACCACTTGATTTGCCACGCCTACTTGACACAAAAACTACACTGTGCAAACTATGATAACTTGGTCCCGCAATCAAAAAATATATCATTTGTATGGAAGGAAAAAACGAATTCAAAAGTTCTTCTTTTTCATAAAATATTGGGTGTTTAATAACTTTCACGCAAAACCATGTAAGTTATGTTATACACATATTTAAAAACATAATTTTTTATTTTATTAAATTTTAAAACATTTCCAAAATAATATTATTCAAATTCAGTGGAGTGCTATTGAATTGCATATACATAATAATAAGACTACAATAATCTTAACGATTCATTTACATTAATTAATCTTTTTGTGTGAAATAATTATGTTTTATTGAACACATCAAAGTAGAGTTCTTCTATTATTTAAAAAATCAAAAAGCAAATAGGCACTCTTTATGGTTACATGATGCTTATTGCCAACATGAATAGTTTTTCCAAGCAATTGATTTGAATAAAATTATATTTGTTTTATTTGCAGCTTTATTCTTTGCAAAATACAATTCTTGTACAACTTTTCTAGTTTCAAAAACGTGCCACGAGGCTGGCAAAAGGGTGCCAAGCCCTTGTTGTCCTATTTTGATATCGAGTTGAGGGACAATGTGGGAGACTTTATTGTAGTTTGCTCGCATCAGTGGCGTAAATAGGATTTGAATTTGGGGGGTGATGATTCGGAAAGGAGATATCACCGGGTGGTCTGGGTAGAAAAACGGGGGGGGGGGGGCTTTATTGCCTTGGTTTTTTGTTGAACGTTATAATAATTGTGAACAATAGAACTGATATGAACACAGATTATGTTGGATTTATAAATAAATTCTGAACCGAGTGTTGAATGAGTTTGATTGAGGGAGTGTATTATTGAAACAAAACGTAAAATAAAACAATAATAAAAAGCAGTATCGGAATGGCGTTGCGGCACCAGTATATTCTTGTATACAGGTTATGTTTAATTTATTACTATATTATTAATAATGAATTACATTTAATTTCTGTCATATAACACAATCTTGTTATCACATATAATTTATTGTGTTATTCTTTCCATATTTAATTAGATAAATTAAACTGAATATAATAAACTGTCGAAATATTTTGAAGAAAAAATATATATATAGGGTTATGTAAGCTTCTTATGTGTTCGACAAAAAGTGTTACTTCTTCAGTAGTCAAATATATTTCCTTGCCTCAGACGGATGTGACTTTTCCGGTAACCATTATTCTCAAAATCCGACTATTTGCACTGTATTACTAAAACAAGCGTTTACTTTTGGTTACTGTAATGTATATTCATTTCAATTTACCTTCAATTTCATTTTTGAAGAATTAAAACAAATATTATTTTATTTTCACGGTATATGCAAGACATTGACTGAGGGCCCCAAAATTAAAAACATAAAACAATCACAGCTCAACTAAGAAATATATTTCATTATGCAACGAGGCTATTAACAATAACATTATAAAAATACTCGCTGTGATGGTTAAACAGAAAACAGATACAGTACATACAGATTTTAGATTTTATTAAATTATGTAAAAATAAAAAATAATTTGTAAATGTTTAATCCTTATCTAATACCGTAATATCATGAGATAAAAAGGTTTAGAATATAAAATATAAAAATGTAGCCTACAACCCAAAAATAGAAAATATTACAATATATACTATACCGTATGCATTTCAGTTGTTAAAATCCAAGTAATACAATTTTGTCTAACTCTAGTTAATAAAGAACACAGTAGAAATCAAAATAAAGAGAACTAATAATTTACAAAAACAAATTTGCAAATGTGTAGTTTGTTTATCATTAATTTATTCCAAAAGTTACTAGGCCTATATACGATCAGAGAGGGGGAGGGAGACCGAGAGACAGACCGGCCAATAAAGTGAAGAACACTGTTATTTGTTTATACGCGTTCACAAGCTAGACTGCCTGGCCTTTACCCGTAATAGAAAATGATGAGATGGCGATAATGCTTACAAAATGTATGTCCGCCCGTATGTATAAGAATCGCGTTGACATTATTAGTAGCCTACCTCTCATAAGTAAATATTGAAATCTTGAGTTCTCTAATTGAACATTAGTTGTAAATATTATATTTAAACAGAAATTCAATATTTATTTCAATTCATTACTGATGATTTTAAAAAGTTGTCCAGCTTGGTTTTTATATTGCAACATGGTTTGCTTGTGACTTATAAGATTATAATATTTACTGTCACAAATTGTTTGAAACTGTAAAAATTTAAAATAGGTTATTTTTACCGGTGTTGCTTGTTTCAAACACGCATAGTAAGGATAACAAACTTGTAGCCATGCCAATAAGTTTTGTTTACTTCAGTAAAAAATATTGTACAAATATAAATGCAAATATTGTAATAGCATAAAATCACTGGAATACAAGAACAACCGAAATCTTCAAGTTGACGGACCGAGCATTGGTTGTACTGTACTACTGGAGGACGGGAAAAGGTATAGAAGATTGGCGAGCGACGCCAACCCTATCTGCAGGGTTACGGCCGAACTACTGCGGCCTGTATTTTTCATTGCAAATGCTAACATATTTTAAAATGCCTAGTATAAATAGTAAACACGGTTAAAATTACTAAAGTAAATGATAGAGACAATTGCAATAGTATGAGTGTACTTTTTATAGAATAATTATTTATATTTAGCTTGTACATCAATTTTAAAACGTCAACAAAGTCACCCTAAATGTACGTGTTTCTTATGGGAAAATAACAATTTGTTTTCACTGTTTTTCGAGTCGGTACAAAGTAAATACAACATTTTTCTACATTAACGTATTGGTAAATACTTTTTATTTGGTTGTACCATTTTATTTTAATTTACAATCTTCACGCATAGCCAATATTACATAATTTAAGAGTTCGTCCCATGTTAAAAAGACGGAAGGGCAGGCGTACCGCGCGGCCGACTCCGACCGCCTCTTAATCAGAAAAGTCATAATAAACTATTCTTTTCTTGTTCTATTAACATAAGCATTGATTTAATGTATGGTATAAATACGAGGGTCGTCCAGAAAGTAAAGAAAGAATGCGCATCGTGCGTGGCGCAGATTCCCCACTACTGTGATTACGTGCGCGGCCGCTTGCCCCTTCCTTTCTCTTTAGTGAGAGGTGAGTCTCCTTGCTGCCACAACCACAGTCACGCTATTTGTTTTTGCAGCGTTTTAAAATGGCGGCGCTAATAGAAAATCCCGCCAAATGTGAAGTACGGAGTGTAATCCGCTTTTTGAATGCTCAAAAAGTTAAGCCCATTGAAATTTATAGGCAAATTAAAGCCGTCTATGGTGAAGATGCGATGAATGAGTCATCAATAAGAAAGTGGTGTATCATGTTTAACCAAGGAAGAACTAACGTGCATGATGAAGATCAGAGCGTGAGGCCATCACTAGTCACGGATGAACTGAAGCAAAAAGTTGAATAAACAATTCAGGAAAATTGACGTTTCACTTATTTTTTCACGATCACTCCTACATGAGATAGTGACAGATGATCTTGGTTACAAGAAAGTGTGTGCTCGGTGGGTGCCTAAGATTTTGTCGGACGACCATAAGGCGAAACGCATGGGAGCAGCTATTGAATTTTTGACTCAATATGACAAAGATGGAGACCAATTTCTTGATCGTATTGTTATGGGACATGAAACATGGGTTTCGTATAAGACTCTAGAAAGCAAGCGTCAGTCAATGGAGTGACATCACACAAATTCGCCCTCAAAACCCAAATTTGCAAAGTCATGGCAACGGTTTTTGGGACCGAAAGGGATTAATCCATGTGAATTTCATGCCACGAGGTGAAACAATAAACTCAGCATCCTACTGTGAGACTCTTCAACCACTTCGTCGCGCCATCCAAAACACGAGGCGTGGAATGCTGTCGGCTAAAATTTTTTTCATTCACGACAATGCCCGGCCTCATGCCTCAGCACGAACGCGGCAAGAACTCCAAACTCCAAAGTCTGAAGTGGGAAATCTTTAGTCATCCTCCCTACAGCCCTGACCTAGCACCTTTAGTGATTTTCATCTGTTTCCAAAGTTGAAGCAATTTTGGGTGGAAAACAGTTTGGAAATGACGATGAATTTAAGAAGCAGTGATAATATGACTCAAATCTTTTGCGGCTGATGAGTATAAAATCGGAATAGAGAAACTGTTCCCACGTTACAACAAGTGTCTCGACAACAATGGGGATTACGTAGAAAAGTAGAATAAGGTACTGCGGCTGAGTAAATAACGTTTGGTGTTGATATCTTTTGTTTTTATTTAACCATGCTAAAACGTTCTTTACTTTCTGGACGACCCTCGTATAATACTACAGTAATACAGTGTAAGTAGCAGCAATGTTTGTTGAAATTAATTGGTCCTTCCACTCAATAGATAGTGTCAGTTGCTCTTGTGTGAAAGCGATATATCCCAAAAAGACTAATTTTTTAGCATTAAGAAAAGGAATTTGGTTAAAATATTTTTCTTTGTTGTTACTGCTATAAAAAAATATAATTTTATAGTAAGTCTGCAAGAAAGCAACACAAAAGTGATATATATTTTAAACTACAAATAAATGATAGTACCTCACCATCTTGTACTATATAAAAAGTTAAATAAATAGTCTTCATTTAAAACACTCTACAATGTATGTTGTAATAATAAAATTATATGTCATGTCAATGCTTATTATTTCCACCCTTTATGGTTTTAGGTACGGCAAACTACCCTTTTCATTTGGTGTGCTGGGTAAGGGATTATTTGGGAAACAAGAAGAAGATAACATTAAGCAGAGAAATAGTAAAAGCCGAAAAAGAAAATTTAGTTGGAGGATAACTAGTTACACTGAATGTTCAAAGCCATGTGGTGGAGGTACGTTTACTTATAAATTGATATTACAAACTAAATTATCTTAATCTTATATTTTTTATTTATGGCTAAAAAATAACCAAATTAATAATATACAATTCTTTATTTCTCCACAACTTTAACACTATCCTCTTCAGTATACTCCCTACGATCCCCTTACACCTTCCATCATAGGCGTAGTAGTAGGTATGCAAACAGTGTCATGGCAAGCCTAACCTAGCAAAATTGTTTTACAAAAAATAAAATATAAAATTTTTTGTAAAATGTTTTGAAAAAATCCACAAATTAATGTCCATTAGTTAATCTGTCAATGTTCAATCATGTATTATAAAATATATTAAAATTCATGGCGAGGAAGGTTTTGGTGTTGTTTGTATTTCTACATACCGTAACAAATAAGGTGATAAAACAGCTGTCAGAAGGACTCATAGTTTCCACTCCACTAATGGTGTGCTTTTAACAAAATTTTCGTCAATTCTAATTTGAAGCTGTATTTGTGAAAAGAGCTTTCCAAAGATATTCTTTGTTCTCCCTCCATTCTCTCCCTTATTCTCTCTCCATGGTCAAATCAAAACATTGTTCTATAATGAAGCAAGACCATCTTCAGAACCTCATGCTTCTAAATAATTTTCCTTAAACATTGGAAATGAAGAAATAATTCAGGAATTTGAAAGACTTGTTCCTTTCCACGTATTATGCCTTTATAGACGGCATACAATTTTGCCATTTTGCATCTACTTTCCCTGAATTTTCTAGACCTCTCTTTTATCTGGGGGGATTTCATACCCCAAACCTACCGGTGTTATAATTTGGCTTTCCATCTCTGAAGTCTTGAGCATGTCTATTCTCTCCATGGAAATTTTCCATTGGTCAAAGCGGTGTTTGAAGTCATTTTCATACAGCCTCTGTCACATTTTCTTTCACATCTTTCAACTGTTTCAAACCATCCTTTTAGTACTGATTTCATCTTGAGAAACAGAAAAAGTCATATGGAGTGAGGTTGAGTGAATAGGGTGGATGTTTCAACAACTCATGTTTGGCCAACAATATTTCTATGGTCTGAGGAATTGTCCTGAGAAGAATCCAGGATTTTCTCAGGTCACTTTCTTCATACTGTACCCATTAAGAGATAGTAGTTAAGACCTCAAAGTAGTATTGCTGATTCATAGTTTGAAGTTCAGGTACCCAATTGACATACACAACTCCACGGAGCTTTTTTCTGTTTCAGTGCTCTTCCAATGTATTGATTTTGGCTTAGTTTCCAGATCATAAGTAAAAAACCACTACTCATAACATGTTGTCACTTTTTCCAGGATTTTATGATCTTTGTCAATGATTGTGAAAGTGTCAGCAAATGTTCATTCGAGAATCCTTTTGCTTATGTGTAAGGTTCTTGGGCAAAAATGCTCATGCAAAAACTGCCGAACAAATTCTTTGTCAATTCCTAGCACATTAGTAACTTTTCGGATACTCAACCACAGATTTTTTTAATGCTTTCGGCTGTTGTAGATGTGGGTCATTTTCAATCTCCTTTAATCTCACTTTGAACCATTTAAACCGCTCAAAAACCTGAGTTCATGATAAACATTTAACACTGAAATATTTGTTTTAACAAATAATGAGTTTCGGCAGAGGATTCTCTGAATTCCACAAGAAATTTAACATTCAAAACATTGCCCTTCTAAACCTCTAAGAATTTTCCAAGCAGATTGAGGACGTATAGTCCGATTGAGAGGTCGGCAATTGATTCGGCAGTAGAAATTGGGAGAGGGTATATCACGTAATTGGACTGTGTAGCATTTGACCTTCAGCCTCACATTGCTTGTCTTTAGGAAATTCAGATCAGTTATTTTATGCCATACCTTGTAATTACATTCAGAGGTTATCAATGTTCCTCCAAATCTTGCTAATACTTTAATTTACAACAATTAGTAATTGACTATTCAGTGTTGGCTGGTTACGGTTCAAAGGAACAGAATTTTTTTTTTTAAGTTTTAATAAAATATTAATTTAAAATTAATAACATTAGGACTAAACCAAAACACTTTAATTTAACTGATCCTAGATTACATTATTCATGAAAAAAACAAGCATTCACATGTATTTGGAATGTACTTAATAAAAACAAATATTTACTGTTTAGGAACACAAGTATCAGTGGTACAATGTATTAGAATGAATCATCAACTACCAGTACCAGCACGTCGTTGTTCTGTGCAGGAAAAACCTCACATACAGTCACTGCGCTGCAACATGAAGCCTTGCCTAGCGCAGTAAGTAGGCATCTCCTTATATTATTTAAATATTCCTTCGGTACCAAATCTATACTCTTCTCAAAAATGTCTTTCCTGATGATTGAGATTAAACTGTTACTGGCATGTTATACAATATGATTTATCAAAAGAACAAAGAATATGTGAAATCAAATTGGAGAAAATTGTTTTGTATTTTATTGTTTATTCTTTACAAAGCGTTAAAAACATATTTAAATAACGTATGAAAGATATTTTTTCAGTAAAGTGGTCTACGTAAAGGTAAGTAGTTACAGTACTTGTCCATTTCAGAAGTAGCTTAAAATAAACATTTCTGTACTTTTTTTGGTATACAATGAACACAGAATTTATGAAAGGTGTTCTTAGCAAAAAAATAAACTAGATACACAAGATTAAGTAATGAAGTAGATTTAAGGGTAAGAACTGAGTGAACAAAGGGTTGGGTACTGATGGTGAGAAAATAAGTGTCTTACAAGGAAAGAAATGTGGTAGTGCTTTATGCGCGGCAAACATATTATTAAAATAAAGTGTTCAATGAATAATTAAAATACACGAATGATAAAGTTAAATAAAGAACAGTAACTTATATCTAAAGCAGAAGTAATATTCAGGTAAACTTAACAACATAAATAAAGCAATAATCAGTGTATAAATAAATAGTAGACAGGCAGATTATAATAAGCAAATATATTAACGGTAAAAGATATTCCATATAATAAGGGATATTATGACCATATAGCTATGCTTCACAGGCTCTTTTCTTGTCTTGGATTCTTCTTGTCTGTTCCAAAACTTTTGCATCAATGTCATTCTTAGTGCAAAGTGTTCTGTAAAAACACATTATCCTCAAATCCTTCCTTTCTAGATCCACCCTCCCTTTGGTCTGAACCAACTAGGAAGATCTTTGGTTGTTTACTGGCCTCCCTCTCTCTCCATTATTTTGATAATCTTTCTTGAAACAGTTTCTATCAACAAAGGAGAAGATAAGTTTTTTTTGTGTTTAACGTACTGCTGTTTTGCACTTAAGGCTAATGAAGACGGGACCTACAGTTTTACATGGAATCCGAACCACAGCCAATGATGTCTGTTAAGAAACCACTTAGAAAATTATTCGGGATCAATGGGAATTGAACCCGGAACTTTTCCATTGATGGTTGCCATGACGATTGATAAAGCTTTGACGCCTTAACAACCACGGCCATCGTGGCAGGGAGGAGAAGATAAGGATTCATTGTCAGCTCATCCATCTGTTGATTGCCTTTGATTCCGTAGTGTACACTTATACTGGCACCAGCAGGGGTGTATTTACAGGGGATGAAGGGGACCGGACACCCCCACAAGGAAAAATGAAGAAAAGGGAGGGAAAGAAACACTTCACAAATCAACTGAATGAACGATTTGTTAGTCATAAGAAGGTTCTTTCAGCTTTTAAGAATTTGATTGACACATCCAAGAAAGAGATCCACTTTGATAATCGTTTTGGTCAATATGAAGAGAAACTTGAAGCTATTGATGAAACTAAATTGAATGGAGACATAAAAGTATGGCATCAAATCTTGAAAAGAATCAACTCTGAGAGAACGGAGATTTTCAAAAAGGATGGTAAACCTTTCAAAAAGATAAATGACATCGAAGCCCTCACACGATCTAATAAAGAAATGTTCCCTTCTGTTCACAAGTTATTGCAAATAATGACTACTCTTCCAGTGACCTCTCGTAGTACGGAAAGATCATTTTCTACTTTAAAATACTTAAAGACCTATTTGAGAAATACGACTAGTGAAATAAGACTTAATGGGCTCTCTTGGCTCTATATCCATAAAGACATTGCTGTGACTCCAGACGAAGTTCTAAACGAAATGGCGAAAAAATCCAGAATTCAATTTTAGCTTGGAAAAACTATTGTGTTCATGAATGTGATGATTTATTTATCGTTTTTATAGTTTTTTCTAATTTTACATTTTCAATCATTGTGATATTAAACTTATTCCATGAAAAATCTATTTACAGTTTAGTTTACCTTACCTAAAGACTGAAATAGAATTAAAACTAGGCTAAGTTATAATTAGTTATATTCAAAAGAATCTGAACAACAAACCTATTTAACAAATTGAATTTAAATTTCTTAATTAAGTGTTTTCAATGTAGTAGTTTCTCAACAATACAATCTAAACTAAAGCAAATTAAGTTTGTAACCATGCATTTTAAGATTATTTTTATGTTTGTAAACATATTGCTTAGCTCGTCAAAAAATCTTTAAAATGCTGAATACGCCACTGGACACCACAGATATTAAACCATTGTGGTCATTTCCAACACTCTACATACATAATAACAAAAGTTATAGTAAACCGTTCAAAGGGGAAAAGTGTAAAGGTAAATCCATTTGTTCACAATGTTCATCACTTGTTATAATTCAGTATATAATTATTGGTTTATATTATGTGACTAGCAGTATTACCTCACACTTATATGCACACATTTTAAGCATGGATAGAAGAGAGATGGGAACATAAAAAGAGCAAGAGTATACTTGGTAAATACCATGCTACACCAACTCACAATAGACACCATTTCTATTTTATTTAGAAGAAACAGTAAATTTAATTATGCTGATACAATTTACTTCAAATCATTTTCATTTCACAGATGGGTCGGAGGAGTGTGGAGTGAGTGTTCGGTTAGTTGCGGGGAAGGAATTCAGAGACGAGAAATTATTTGTCAACAAGAAATAACACCAACTTTGATTCTGAATGTAGCAGAAGGTGCTTGTCTTACTCCACCATCACCTCTTCTGCTTACTGTACGTACATGCCATATGCCACTCTGCTATGGGGACTTAAATGAAATTATACCCCATAGTCTCGGTGAATGGCAAGTAGGAGAATGGAGTCAGGTAGGTGAACTGTTTATAATTCAGTTTACACTGGATTTACAAATTATGTACAATTTCATGAAGACTTTACAATTTCATTTATAGTAATATTTTTAAATTAAGTAATATTTTTGGGTCGAACATTAACTTCTGTAGTAAGTATTCTTTCAGAAAAAAAAATTAAGAAGAGTTTCAATTCAGCTTTTATTTACTGAAAAAAACTGTAATACCGTACTGGAAAATACAGAAACTAAATTTTGTATCTATTTTCCTGACTTACCTGTACTCTTACTGGACTATGAGGAAGACAGATGGAATCTTTGCTAGTTATGTCTTCTCTTAATTCCCATCAGATTTTAATTAATCGAGCTAAATTGAGCTAAATAAATAACGAAACATAGACTACCAAATTATTAATCATTTTAAAATAAAAGTATAGTTGTAATTTTGCTGATTCCAACAATACATATAACACTAGATTTTTACCTCATCTTATGTTCATGAAAAATGCATATGGTTCTAAAGTTTGACAATTAAAATTTAACAAAATGTGAACCTCAAGCATTCATAATACTACCACATTCAAAATGTGAACATTCGCTACCCCCATACTAAAATTTTTCCGTACGCAAAGACTAACATCGTATATATGAGACGGCCGGTTTCTATCCACAGACTGCTGCTGCAAATCTGTAACATATTGTGACTGTTATTTAACTGCTAATTTTGAAGTACTAGTATATTTTAAAGACTTAATTTATTGATAACAGTATATAAAAAGGTCTGCCTCTTATATGCGGTGCTTGGTCTGTAACTTTGACGATTTTGAATGTGGGAACGTGAAGACGTTAATTTCACATGAAAATTAACCACAATTCTCTTGCCACAATTCTTGGTTGTTTTCGCCTTTTTTTTTTGTGGGAATGCAAAGACTTGAAGTTTTCAGGAATCTTTCTCCCC
>JAGFPH010001414.1:77131-95422 GCA_018207615.1 Philaenus spumarius
TTTATTTTATAGTCGACGGTGAACGTGATAGGAAGGGTATACTATAACAAATTAAAAATATATGTTGGACATAACGAGTTTTGGAACTAAAAAATGAACTTAACGAGTTTTGGAACATTTTCCTTTGTTTACTATGCAAGAATATTAGTGGGAAAGTAAGGTTACAAAAGGCAGTTGTTTCACAAAAAACTGTTACTTCTGACAATAAAAGAAACAATAACTATACAAATTATAAAATAATTATAAAATTTTTAAAATAAGCCGTAAAAATCATTTAAATCAAGATAGGTGTGTCTGCAATATTCCCATAATACTACACAGACAAAATATTTTCATCTTCCTCAGGAATTTCTCCAGCATCTTCATCAGCTATGTTTTCCTGGCCGTTTTTTCTCATTGTAAAATAATTTCTTGTTCTGTGAAAAGCTGTTTGAAGAACTGTAGATTTGCCTGCAAGTTCCACTCAGGCCCATAATGCTTTACAAGGAAAGATCTCAAGTCATTTAATTTCTCATCCTTTACTAAGACACCTTTATTAACTAATTCTGGTGCAATTTCAATCCAAGATTTCCCTTTTTTACAGATTGATAGGTCAACACCCACATTCACATTGTACCCATTCTCTCCTTGCAGTAATTTTAATAGTAGTATTGTTATGATGCTTTGTTATTATTATTCGTTTACTCTTAATGAACTGGAAATGCCAGTTTGTTGGAGCTTTGGCAGTCCCTGGTACAGCTGCATTTTCTCCATGTTTTGGAATGTCCAAAACAGCTTTTTTCCAGTTGTGTACTTCAAAATCTGTACCTACTTTGTACACAGTTCCAACACCATTGAAAATTTCCTCATACTCTTGAGGGATAGCAATCGTTGACTTGGATGCAACCTCCTTCTCGATTCTGCCAAAAATCCGGTCTGGTGGTATGTAGGATGACCCACCATCGGGAATAGGAGGACTACATTTTTTACTGCTTGTGGTGCTTTTTTGGCAAACCATTCCTACGACAATAGAATTCTTGTTTTTTATATTAAACTTGCCAGGTTGAGTTATCCTGGACATAACGACAAATGGAACTGAAGCACTAAAGAAATACTGAAAGGTAATAGGACTTAACGAGTTTTGATCCAGTAATTGTAAGAAGGACATAACGTACTATGGAACAGTTTTTGAAGTGGACTTGACGAGTTCTGGAACAGTAACTAGTTTTTAAAGTGATTTTTAGGTAAGAAATAACGATTTTTGGAACTGTTTGATCTCTGAAATGTGTTGCTATGGCTACCATCTATCAGTTTATGCAATAATAAAAAAAAATTTTTTTTTGGACTTAACGAGTTTTGGAATTGGGCGACTCATATTTTAGTGAGAATCGATTTCTGTGTTTTTATTTAAAGAAATATTTTTTTCTCACGGGCCAAGCTCGATTATATTTATATTTTAATTCAAATGTTGTTTTTAAAAAAAATCATGACTAGAATACAATTCTGTAAAATTAAAACCCATTCTGTCATTGTTGAAGACAAGAATAATAATATGTATTTTATATTACCATGGATACAGGACAAATATTAACAAAACAATGTAACATTTTCATTAGATTTATGAACATTATGAAAGTTAGTCGCATTCTTTTCTTTCCTGCTCGCTCTCTCCGTGGGGAAGAGAATGTTGATCGTCCGGTAACTGCACAGGTGTCTGTACCCTGCTCAGGTTAAGAACATAGCGTGGGGAAATGCGTACTTCGTTCCGTCATTTGGTAAGGTGAAGGAAACGAAGTCGTATCCGAACTGCGCTTTATACTGAAAACGAGTTCAGATGTAGATCTGAGTTCGAGTTCACAATCTGTGCATGCGGAGGGAACTGGATGGGGTTTAAGGATTGTCCGGTTTTGGATCTGCGGAGATTAAAGAGACAGCCTTAATGCAAAAAAGGACGTTATATGAATGCGATAGAAGAATTCGAGATTTATAGAGCCACAAAATTTGACTCCAAACATCTTTTGAACGATCAGCTTTCGTTCCATTCGAATATGCTGTATGACACGCTGATTGAGAGACCCATTAGCCTAAAATAACAGAGATAATCAGGAACATAGATATCGCTCAGTACTGCCCGAACGGCCAAGTGTGCACGCCTTCTCGAGTGTTTCCGTGACATATTGAGCAACATTTTACAATTAACGACCTCCAAATAGAGTGAAACTTATTTATTGTGTTTAGTTTGTGTTTGTGAGTGATGTTTTTAGTGTGAATTCCTGATGATGGTCGAATGACCGAAATTGCAATTGAATGATAAGGTAAGATTAACCTTAATAAAAAGTTGGATTAGTTTACGTATTATAAAAGTTTGGTCAATTTATTATTTCTATCTCTAATATTTGCAGTAACAATTTCAATAACACAAAGTTACACAACTCTAAAATATATGAAATATTCATTTTAAATTCACTTTAAGAAACATTCCTTTTCATGAAATAAAACATTAATTTTCAGCAACCGTTTTAGTATTTTTAGAAAAATATCTTGTTTGTTTTTAAAACATTTAAACTAGTATTCCTGATAACAGAAGAACTCGCTAAAATATCTAAAATCAGCTCTTTATTGAATATTTTTATGAAAAAGGTTTTTAACAAATGAAATAGTTCTCAAAACATGGTATATTTATTTAATTTTAAAGAGATATCAAACAAGGATAGACTAAGGTACAATTTCATTGTGTCAACCCAGTAATGTACAAAATCTGTCAAATCAATTCGCTAATTATTTTTCGTCTGTTCATTCCAATCACAATGCGATTTTTCTAAATATGAATGTGTCTTTTCATAAACCTCTTTGAAAAGGTTCACATAGTCCTCGTACAATATCAGCATCAATTATATAACTGAAAATCTTAATGTCAAAAAACTACAAGATTCCTTAAGACTCGATCTAGAGATATGAATGAAAATGCACAAATAATCAAAAAATCTATTATACAATTGATTTTTTTTTCCATTTATTTATGATTTTTTTTCCCTTAACCATCTTTGCAACTGCGTCAAAAAAGGACTCAAGAAATAAAAATGATTCCACTGGTTGTTTTAAATGCCTTAAAAGTATATTCATGTAAAATCATAACGAATTTTTTACTGTGAAGGCTGAGTTCAACTAATATATTTCTCACACGCAGGTGAAAGTGAGTAGAATTTTTCAGTAGAATATATTCAGCGCTCATGAGCAGAAAAATGTAAAAAATATAGGTTTTAAACCCTAAAACATATAAAATAAATTTTGGAAATTCGGTGAACTCATTACAGCCCCTATTGGTTGAAACGCATATTATTATTTACTTGCAATAATCTATCGACTTTTTTGCTATCTTTTTGTCTTTTATAATGAATTAAAAAAAATAAAACTGTAGCACTAGACACCAATTAATAACTGATATTTTTATTTAACTAACAATGATATTACGTAATTTGAATAATTTTCAACACAGAAAACCAAAAAAAATTGCTTTTAACAAGTTATAAACTTTATCAAGTTTCTTAGAAAATCATTACCTAATTCTTTGTATTTACAAAAAACCGTTTTACTCCCTACAAAATCGTTGCGACTGGTTAAAGAATATACACACAACGGCAAGTAAAATATGTTTAATGAAAAAATAACAAAAATGTAGGTACTTAATCACTTTTATTATAAAAGTTGAACGAAATATACAAGTATGTTTAAACATAAGTAAAATTTGATGTTAGCGATATTTATAGGAAGGATAAACGTATAGGTATATTGTAACTATCTAAAGTAGTCATTATAAATAGTTATTATCTTTAAAATAAATAGTTATTATCTTTAAAATAAATAAACTAACATTATCGTAGTCATCTTCATTGATATGCTGGGGCTCGTAATCCACATCATCAGGGTCGCCAAACTCATCTCCCTCAATTTCAAGGTCCTCTTCTTCCAGTTCCCGGAGGATTTCATGGATATCATCCGGTCTGTTGTACCTCACCCTATCACAATAAAATTGTGTAGTGTAGGTAGTAAATATACAGTTCAGATAAAACGGACAAATAAATTGGTAGTAAATAATCCTAAATAAGAGTAGTAAAATAAGTATCGGTATTATTTATATTCTTGATTTGTGATAAAGAGTTTAGAATAAAACATGAATAAATGATACAAAAGTAAAATAACATTATGCAATAAATAAAACAGCAAAAATAACTACTTACATAGTTCTAGAGCAATGCAGTCACAAATGAAACACCGTTGATCGCGTCGTGGGGATTTCCCCACCATTCATGGGATAGCAACGTTGCCACCTTTGCAACTGAACAGTGACTGGAGACCAAACATCTGGCGATGGCTTCAAACTTATTTTGGTTAATTGAGGATAACTAGCGAATACATGTGGGTCCCAGCTCAAAATTCCTGCGCATAGCGATGCAGTTTGGTTATTTGTAAAAACGCGGTATTAACACAGTGCACGCAAACACTCAAAGGTTAAACAAGAAAAAAGTTTATGGCCCATACTTTTTTCAAGAGAGAATCAATGGAATAATAAAACTAGATATGCTGGAAAATTTTTGTAATCACATTGATGATGATGATCGAAAATGCTTTATACACTTTCCAGCAATTACCCTCTACCTCACTGAAGTCTGGCGTTTTCTCAATAAACGTTATTTATGCACATGGATAGATCGAGGTGGGGCCACCTTGTTCACTGAATCTGACAACTTTAATTTTTACTTATGGGAATTTGTCAAGGATAAAGTTTACAAACCACCCTTACCAGTTACTCTTGCTGAACTCACAAATGACGAAGTTACTGCTGCAGATTTGGCTAGAACATCAACTTTAGATGAGAAGTTATATTGAACCAAAAATTACCTTGAAAGTAAAAACCTTGACATATTTTGCTGAAATTGACCCCAAAATCAGCTCTGTAAATAATCTGAATAAATTTGCAAAAATTGTATTTTTAATTTAATCTGAATAAATTTCTACAAATTTTTAAGTCCTTTTTAAAACACCCTATTTATAAATGCAGTATATTTATGCACTTTACATTGATTCTGTTTCTTCAATGTTTACTTTTCATAGCAAGAATAAAGTTCAACAGCTGGTAACTCCTTATCAAACCCTTTGCTAACCAGAACTTTAAAATTTAAAATCTTTCTACAATATTTAACGTGCAGCTTATGAAAGAAATTAGAATGTTGACAACAGAAATAATATATAGGATTATTTATCATCATGATCAAAATTTAATTACCGTAATTAAAATAGAAAAAAATTGTTGTAGTAAAGACTTTGAGTTTTAATATCAGTGATGAGGCTTAATTAGTCAGAACTTTATGACAGGTCAACAGATCTGTATTTTTTGGATACTAAACTTTTGAAAATTTTTTTTTCCATATTCATTGTACTAACTTTAAACTTTATTTGTACGACATTTTCTTGAAAATTAATGCTAGAATACACATTACATTTTGTACACAATGCTAATTTCTTTCGTACATGATTTGTGTAATATTTTTAAATCAAGTGTTCCTCAAGCTGTGGAACAGGAATGCAGACTAGAAAGGTCCTTTGCGCTAATCATGGTGTAGAGTTTCGGTGTGATGCAGACACTCGTCCTAAGAGTTCAAGAACATGTTCCAGTGATAAGGACTGTGGAGGACAGTGGTACACAGGTGCTTGGGGGCAGGTAAGAGAGTGATGTGTTACTTTATTTTTTTTACTATTTGTGTTAAAATAAAGGCAGGACGATTGTTCAAAAGACAGTCCATTTTATTAGGGTGAAAATAACAGTAATGTTTCATTTTGGCACTGGTTGGTTCGAATTGCACTTAATTTATTGCACATTTTAATAAGTAGTTTGTACTTCAGTTATTAGATTCCAATTGGGTTAGAAATACAATAAGGTAAGGGCTCTGATATTATGATTGATTTTGAAATCACGAAGAAAAATTAAGGTTACGTTATATAGTATAAATACTAGTGTAAAACTGATATTACATGCTGTATTAAAGATATTAGGTTATAATAAGCAGACCTACAAATTAATAATAATTAGTAAAATTATTAATGTATATAAACATTTTTTTATTACTGTATTTCTAAACGATGTCAAATAGCAGCCTAAATAAAACCAGACCGGGGTTATAGTTTTGATAAAGTAACAGCAGGGAAATGATTAAGTTTAGTTTAGGAAATAAATATAATTTACATCAAACCTGTATTAAGCTAATAATAAGTGTTAATAAATGCAACTTGTAAATTACGGTACCGTTTAAAAATCTTGTTTTACGACTTTTTCCTGCTGAAGTCTTTTAATACATTACTAAATTATAAAATAACTGTCAACTCGTTTTCTATGAAGAGTAGAGCTAGTGAAGATGATGGATGATCTTTCTGAAGTATGTCTTGATTAGCCTGAGCTTAGAAAAGTTCCTTTCTGCAGATGCTACTTTGACTGGAATCATGGTGAATATTCTTAGTGCAATGACCACATATGGATAGACATCTGTAAAGCTGTTCTGAATAAAATACTTGTGTATCGTAACTTAACAATAAAATAACGATTTTAACTCATTTCATTTTGTATGGCGTGGGGCCAATGGGCAATCTTAAATATAAACTCAAAATTGATCTGTTTTGTATAACCATTTATTAAATTTGTATATATCATTGGTCCCGTGATCAGACAGTTATCTGCTGGGCACTACCATGTAAACTAAATTCAACCGTATTTTATGATTCTATTATTTTAATATTTGTATATGCGGTGCCTCGCGGGTAATCTTCAATAAAAACTGTAACTTACATATTAGACCAGGGAAATTGGACAATAAATCCTAACTATTTTTCTACAGCACCGATCAAAATGCGGTTTTCGGCATTGTGTTCGGAGAAGTCTCAGGAAAAAAGTTTACATATAATACTTTGTCGGTAGACAAAAAGTGCATTTTGGGTATGCATAAAGTGCATCTAGAGAGTTATTGGGGTTGGTAATTCTGAATCTCCCTTCAAAAATATGTCCGATCACCCTGAGACCTCCTCCCATGGGGGCTGGGGGGGAACTTCAGCAAAAAATCAAAGGGCTCAGTAAATCACTCGAAAATGTACACTCGAGGGTTATTGGGGTCAGTAATTCCGAATCTGCCCTTCAAAAATATGTCCGATCACCCTGGGACCCCCCATGGGGGCAGGGCGGACACTTTGGTAAAAAGTAACAAAGTGAAGCATTCTCATGCAGTAGAATCAATCAGGGGGCCTTCAAATGTTTTACCGAAGTGACCCCCAAAACCCCTGTATACTAATTTTGATAAGTTTTCATAAATTCAAACAATTTGTATAAAATTATGAACTTCTAGATGCACTTTATGCATGCCCAAAATGCACTTTTTGTCTGCCGACAAGATATTATTGTAGACTTTTTACCTGAGACTTCTCCCAATACAATGCCGAAAACCGCATCTCGATTGGTGCTGTAGAAAAGTATTTAGTTATTCTGGATGATTTTGGTCTAATTTCCCTGGTCTATATAGCTGGATATAGAATCAAGTATGCATGTGACACTAGTTTGTAAATATTTGTGATATTAAAAAAAATAGTGTGTTTAGTATAATAAACGGTACCAGGAACTGGCACATACTTTCTCACAAACACATTTAAATTACTAAACAGATTCACTGTGACTTGTAGGGTGGAGTAGGAGAGTTTTTTTATTAAAGTTGGAGATTAACTAATAAATATTATTATTATTACTAGAGAGAAAACTATTCGATCGATTTCGAAAAATTTGCACCAAACACGTCAATTAGGTCTTTATAGATGCACATAAAAAGGTTTTGAAAAATTTTGAAAAACAACCCGCTTTATGGCCAAAAAACCCCCAAAAATCAGTTATTATTATTATTATTAGCTAAACGAGACTTTTTGAAAGATGCGGGTTTTTCTATATGGTAGGGCACATTAAAGGCTACAAATAAGCCAAATTTTATCAAAATCGTTAGAGCCGTTTTTTTATAAAAAAATAATAACTGATTTTTTGGGGGGGTTTTGGTCAAAAAGGGGGTTGTTTTTCAAAATTGTTCAAAATCATTTTTCGTGCATCTATACAGGCCTACTGGACATGTCTTGTGCAAATTTGGTTGAAATCGATCGAAAAGTTTTCTCTCTAGCTTTGTATACATACAGACAGACATTTTGTAAAAACCACTTTTTTGGACTCAGGGGATCCCAAAACGGATATTTCCACAAAAATCTCAACATCGATTTTTTTTGTAATCACTATACTTTCTCTATACTATAGTATAGTGAGAAAGTAAAAATTTGTAGTTTTTAAGATTTCATATATATTGTTATAGTGTACAGCAAAATGTGGATGGGGAAGACAAAGCCGAAATGTTGTCTGTATTTCCAAACCAAATGGTGATCCTATATTAACACCAGAAAAGAAGTGCTTATTGCAGGAGAAACCTTTGCTGGAGCAAAATTGCTACTTACAACCGTGTGAGCCTGAATGGTATAGTTCTGATTGGTCAGAGGCAAGTCATACTGTAAAGTAATTATTTCAGATATATTACTATGAAGTTTTAAATATCTTAGTGAAAACAAATTAATGAAAGTTTTAAATGTAATTTCAGTGTTCTAGATCTTGTGGTTCTGGAATACAAATGCGTGATGTACGATGTTTTGATGAAAGTCATAGGATAGTAAACAGTTGCAATGAAATGTTAAGACCTACTGCAAGACAAACCTGCAACACTGATCAATGTTTACCATCAGGTATTTTAACATTTTTGTTTGACAAGATTTTTTGAGTGAATCAGTAATTTTTATTTATTTACTTTAAAATGTATATAATTGTATGAAATACTTGTATATTGTAAACAATCTTATACACCAATTCTAATAAATAATAATAGTAATATATGTAGTTACTCAAACACATTCATCGAAGATGGTGACATTCATGAGCTACAATAATTTAACTAAAACTATCGATTTCTTGACATATAAAAAATCAAGTAAAACATTTAGAGTTTTGAATTAGTAGAGAAATCATTTGTATAAAATTTTTCCACATGACAGGAAAGTAAATAAATAAATTGCAATTTTATTTTTAAATGTGTCTATCTTATTTAATCAAAATATAAGTTATTGTACATTATATGGCTTACATAATTTTAACGAAGTTAACTTTAAGAAAAGAGCAGCTAAACATTTTTTTTACAGATATGTATTATTATTACAACATCCAATTATCTAGCCTTGCATATTATCCATTCTGTGTTTGCTGCATTGTACTCTATTGTCAAAAATAATGTTCATTAAATTAAAAACTCATTCAATGCTCATATTGGAATATGAAGTACAATATAACTCATAGCAAACCTTATAGTATGAATAATTTAGAAATAACACTTTTGCAATGAAAATTAGAGAAAATAAATTGGTCTAAACAGTCAAAAGCTGGAATATATATATACAGTATATCAATTAACATAATCAAAAGTGCATGCCAACATTTGAAACATGATTTTCATCAGGGCCGCCATAGGATTCTTGTAGGGCTGATTATATTGGAAAAGGGCAGTTTAGAAATACATTTTCTTTTTTATTATTACAAACAAAATTGTTAGTTTTGATGTCTTCTAAATTCAAATTTGTGAGCAAAATTTTGGTTCATATTTAATATTTTTAGATTTTTAAATACTGCTACCGGTACTTAAAATTGGTAAAAAATTATATTTAATACAAATTTTTATGAGTTTTAAAAAGTATATAATACTATACAAAGTATTGATTTTTAACTTACAATTTAGCCCAGTCGGTATAGGTTACAACTACCAGTAATTTGCAATACGGCTGATTTTTTTTTATAAGTACCTTAAAGTATATAGATTAACATAAAAAAATTTTACCAGTCTATCGATTTCCCAAAGTCGAAAAAAATCGATTATCATTTTTTTTCGATTATCCTTAATATTTCGAGCTGCGATGAAGATAGAGAAAAATAAAAAATACCACCGTGTAGGGGAGGTATTTTTCAACAAAAAAGGTCATATGTATTTATTTCGTCCGAGCAATGGTTTGTCTGGAAAAAATTCGATAATGCAGGTATGTATTTTGCAGTAGGGGAAATCACTAAAAGGGGACATCTTATTCATATATGAAGCTTTGGCTCATTCTAAATTGGCCGAATTTTAATATATCGGATTGAAACTTGACGTAGGAGTTAAAATATATATTTTAAACATTTATGCTGAGTCTCAGCTTGTTATCTTGAAAATGACCCGATCTAGAAGTCGATTTCGATTATCGATTTTAGGAGTACCGGACCCACCAATTCATTTTAAACAGCTCCAGTTTAGAAACTTTTTAAAATATCAACCTGAAAGTTTTTTACAAGTTAAATATATAGATTCAAACAAGATCAAGGAGTATAAACCTTTTTTATTATTTACTTTTCAAAGCACAAGTAACTTAAAAAAGTATAATTTTAGACCTTTTTCATCAAAACGCTTGAGTTAATCGGCTGCAGATTAGTCAATTTTTTAAATATAGTTTTTAAAATAAGTATAGCAAAAAACAATTGTGTTTTTAACTTATGTACCAATTTTTAAATCGTTATGTTCAAAAATGTCGAAAATGGAGTCGTTGAATCCAAAGGTGTTATAGTTAAAACGAGATAGGTAAAACAGAAGACTATTTTCAAGCGCCTCGTTTTTAAAAATAGCATGATAAAAATCGTTTATACTTACTAAGGATATTTATACCGGTGTACTCAACTTGTAAAACAAATTTGATGTTGATATTCCAAAAATTGACGAAACTGGAATAGATTGAAATTAGTTCGTGGGTCCGGTACTCCTAAAATCGATAGTCGAAATCGACTCCTAGATCGGGTAATTTTCAAGATAACAAGCTGAGACTCAGCATAAATGTTTAAAATATATATTTTAACTCCTATACCAAGTTTCAATACGATATATTAAAATTCAGTCAATTTAGAATAAGCCAACGCTTAATATCAGATAAGATGTCCCATTTTAGTGATTTCCCCTGCTGCAAAATACATACCTGCATTATCGAATTTTTTCCAGACAAACCATTGCTCGGACGAAATAAATACATACGTCCTTTTTTGTTGAAAGATACCTCCCCTACACGGTGGTATTTTTTATTTTTCTCTATCTTCATTCCAGCTCGAAATATTAAGGATAATCGAAAAAAAATGATAATCGATTTTTTTTTCGACTTTGGGAAATCGATAGACTGGTAAACTTTTTTTTATGTTAATCTACATACTTTAATGTACTTATAAAAAAAAATCAGCCGTATTGTAAATAACTGGAACTTTTGGTCTAAATTGACCCCTACCGACTGGCCTAATTGGAATAACATTACATGAGACAACATGATACTTTGTGTTGTTTTTTAAATTAGAGGAAACCCAGTCTTCCTTGGGGGACTTTCAAATTTATCAACAACTTTTTCAAATATGGTACGGTATTTCCATAGCTAATTTGTACGTGCAAATTGTTATAGATTCTACATCTAGGAATGAATGTCAAAACTACTTTATTTTTAATTTAAGTAAATACTGTTCAATCACTTTAATTGTGAATGTTCTCTCTTTTGCAATGAAATCTAACCCAAATAAGTTTGTCATGAGGATTACTGAAGGTTTATTCCGCGGTTTAATGAGAGACTGTATAAAATATGCAAATACCGAGAGCATTATAACAGGAAATTAATATATGTTTTAACATTGAAATCCTGTTCAATCATTTTTACAAATTATGCTTTCTTCTCTGTTGATATTGTTTTTGTTCCTTTTATAACGTTAACAAATAAATAATACATTTATTTTACAGTTTTGTTTACATCAAAATAATATAAACTTAATTTCTTCTTTTTTTTTGTCTTATCGTATATAATAATTCAGCACCGCCTTAAACGTTTGGTGACCCTATTGATACCTATTTTTGGAGATCGACCATGCGGGTTGCTATAAATGAAAAAAGTGTTGTCATTATCAAAAAATTATGAAATATCATTTTTATTTCATCGTTATATTTACAAGGCCACTTTTGGGAGTTTTTTGTTTTAGGTTAAAACCCTATTGATCGACCTGGCCGATTTCCGTGCAGATTGTTATAAATGTAAGAAAGAAAATGTTGTCATTATTATCATAGATCATGAATAATAAATAGATCTTGCATCCATACGGGGGTTGTGTGCCGGAAAAAAGGTGTTCGCGAAAATAGTACATGATCGCGCCGCGAGGTAGCGCTAGGGAGAAAGCATTGTAAGCATTGGTGTTTCCAACCAGCTTCCTTCGTTTCCCCAATAGATAGCGCCAAAAAAGTCGAATTTCCAGTGGAACAAAATATTGCATTGGATCGGAGTTCTATTAGGTTATCCAAATACAATGTTATTATCAAAAAATGATGAAATGTCGTTTAAATTTTTTATCGGTATATTTATAAGGGCATTTTTGGTGTTTTTTGTTTTAGGTTAAAACCCCTATTGATACCCATTTCTGGATATCTACCGTTCCGATTTTCGTGCGGTTTGTTTTAAATGAAAGAAAATGTTGTCATTACTATCAAAAAAATATGTAATGTCATTTTTATTTCTTCGGTATATTTACAAAGGCACTTATTGTTTTTTGGTTTTAGGTTACAACCCTATTTCTGGAGAATCTTTTTTACTAACCCATCTGAAGTAGCCCGAGAGGTTTTTTTTTACCTAGTGTACATATTTTACATTATTTTTAAACTTGCAAAAAAACCTTACAAAAGACATAACTTATGTTTTACAGATTTAACACTTGAGAAAATTCAAAATGATGCTGAAAAAACTGGAGATAGTGATGGATCAAGTAAGACTATTTTAAAACTATACTTTTTAATGTAAATTATTTATGAGATCATTAGTTTTAAATTCAAATAATCTTTTAAAGTTTGAGTTTAACATATTTCTTCATCTTCTCATGCTAAATAATTTATGTTGATTTAATGTATGCTAATTGATAAAAAATGCTACTGTTATACTTTTTTTGAAAATAGTATTCATGTAGTCAATATTTTTTCAATTTTTACAGAAGATCTGAACAACAGTAGCACATACAATGAAACAACTCAGCCTACAACTGCCAAGCCCACTTTGGTGACCAGTACCTCAAGTGCATACGAGTCAATTTCTAACGGTAAGATGTAATGTAATTAATTTTATACTTTTAGTTTATAAGAAAATTATGTTAATTTTAAAATAAATAAATACTGTCAAATTCAAATCGAACTCACAACATAAAATATTTTGTAATTTTTAATATAGGCCTATAAGATTAATTATTTACATGAACCAATTTAAATAGTAATACTAATTTTGTCATATTATAAAACACAAACTTTTATTATTGTTTATTTTTTTAATTTATAGAAATATATATGTCAAGCAGCATTTTTTCGTTTGTGAACTTTTTATACACCCTTGATTTTCTTTTGCAATTTGTTCACATTAAAATGTTTGGCCATGGATTTGTATATGATTTGGAAATTTTGTACGAAGTTTTTATTACGTGACTACATTCTATAATATATTTTTTGGTTTTCCATTTTATCTTTTCATTTAGAAAATGTTGAAATTTGTTAATTAGTCGATTCTGAATTCAGATAAATTTCTAACAAATAAATAAATTGTGTTCTAAATTCAATACACAATTAAAACGTTGTCAAAAAAAGTTTAAAATGTTAAATTCTTACTTTGAATAGCCTATGAAGATAACGATTACCAATAAATAACTAATGAAGATATAAATGCAATTTTGAAATAATTCCATTCTTTTATAATATGGATAAAAATATCGTAACTTGCGTAAACGTATTCACCACCAAATACATTTTACATTAATAGAATAGGCCTAACTAACACATTTTTTTTTTTTATCATATTGTCAATAAAATCAGGTCCATTCTACATGTAAATTTTGCATAAAACATGTATTTCAGGAGGTTTTTATGAATTTGTTAACCCCTTGGGCTTGATGGAGAGACTTTTAAAATTTAGTAACATAGTTTTTTAAATTTTAGCTGAGAAATAATTTAATTTGAGTCAAAAGCTATTATGCCACCTAGTGTCTGAGGAAGTTACGTTGTTATGGAAATGAGAGAAAGAATAATCTACAAAATATATAGGTAGTGTACGGTACCTATAATTACTTTGATTTCCAGTTAAACTCGATACATACTATGTAAAATGTTTACACAAGTTTTTATGTGGGTTTTATGGTTTACAACTACCTAAAAAATCAATGAAACAGAATATATCACAGACCAAAGCATGAGAAAACTATGACTTTGTTCAAAATAAATTTGGTGATTTAGAAAGGATAATTTCTCTAGGGGTGCATGCACACTATGATAGGTAAGACTGTCTTATGAACCTTATTTCTCTGGTGCCGTAACAACTGAACTAAGTACCTTCCTCCTTTTATATGTAAAATATGTAAACCTCCTTCAAAAAAATATGTAAACCTATTCCTGTATTTTACACATTTTACAATCAAAATAATATTTTTAATATATCTTTTTATTTTGTATATTTTTAATTGCCTATAATTTTTATTGTGTTTTTATTTCTGTTGTGTAATGGTTAACACCTCTTATTTTCAGATGTAGACGAGTGTATAGACATATTTACAAATTGTCAACTTGTGGTACAAGCAAGGCTTTGTAGATACAAATATTACAACAGTTCTTGTTGCAGCTCATGTCTGAACAGAGTGTGAATAAAATATGGATTTTAATATAAAATAAAATACATTACAAACTACATGCAATTTATTTAATTTTCTTTCAATAGTATGTGCTTACTGTAAGTATTTGATACCATCAAGTAAAAACAACTTATTACTTAGTTTTGTATAAAAACAATAGTGAACATAGTAAAAGGAAGTTTGTTCTTCATCTTTTGTTTCAAATTTGATTGTAGTTCATAGCAAAATGTATAGGCAAAAGTATGAACTTTTACAGTAACAAAAGAACCCATCTGTGGGCTTGACAAGTCCCAACCCCTCTCCATCCATCCTTCTCACTTTCCTTACATTTATTATCTCATTTCATTAGTCTAACTAGCATTTTATAATACAGATTGTATATGCTCCAAAGTGAATTTGAGGTTATTTTTCATAAATAATATATTATTTTATTTTTAGTTACGGTATAGAACTATTTTATTGGATAAAATGGATGATTTTAGAAGCTTTAGGGTCTTTTGGTACAATATAAATTAGAGTGGTGGTTATTTTTTTTTTCTAAGTTTTTACTTTATGTCATTTAATCTACTTATGGGGAACAGCAAATAACACAAAAGAAGTAAACGCCAGTAACTAGGCTTGAACCTATGCAACTGTCTTACAAGTTTTAATTGTAGGAGTGTACAAGCTTGTCTAACCACTGAGCCACTTTGCCCCCCAAGATACTCTTGGTGTATTAAGGATAAATTTTCTGAGAAATAACCTGGAATATAGTTTTATAGATTACAAAATAAGATAACAAAAATCCATAGAAGCTCTTTTAAATGATTTAAATGACACACGTACTAATAATTGGTCTTGCAAAGTAACAAATTCAAATAGAAATAAGAGTTCAGAGTGTTCAAGAGTCGTTTTCACCGTTTTTTCCCTCGTTTCTGGGTGGTTTGAACAATGGAACAATGATCTGACTCAACAGTATCAGATGACAAACACGGTTCTGTCGACGGAGACTGAGAGTGTTGGAGATCATTGTCTGAAAGCTGCCCAACTTCCCAATATTATCCTCCACAGTATAAGAGGGAACGGAAGTATCAGGAATAGAACATCAAAATGATAAGCCCAACTGATGCACCAGTGCCTTGTGGTCAATGAGTAGGAAAGTGAAAGTGAGGGAGGGGCAAGGTACAGTTATTTGTGCCAAGTTTCTTATTTCAATGCTATATACATTTTAAGAAATCGTAATCAGTCTGTAGGCAACAAAATAAAAAAATTAAATTTACCAATATTTTAAACCCTTCAAAAAAATTCGAAATACTTGTAACCGTACAGTATTTTGTTTAATTGGAATATCTATCTCATAAATAGTATACTGTATATTGTTTGAGATTTCACTATGTTTAGACAAATCGTTCATTAGATATGATATCATAACTGAAGTTGTATTCTTGAATATATAATAAAATCATATTTTGTATAAACTGTTCAATTTGGGATAAGTTAATAATTTGAAACATCCTAAATCAAATATTGCATCTAATTTGAAAATGACTCTATAAATACATATAGATCGGGCAGAAAAATATATAGATGGATGCCCCGATCCGGATTTGCATGGATCCATAGAGAAATCAAAGTTAAATGTTAAATGTATATTAACCAAAAAAATATATCAATAAATACATTATACTATGTATTTTTATGGGGATTTTAAGTAGTCTAACTTTGACCCCCCAAACCCCCTAAAATTTCGAATTTGTTGAAACCCTTTTTTAGCGACCACCTATGGCCCTAGAGGAAGCTACATACCAAATTTCATTCCAATCCGTTCAGTAGATTTAGAGAAATCGTGATTTAGTAAATTTGACCCACCCAAACCCCCCTAAGATTTCGAACTTTTTGAAACTCTTTCTTAGCCAGCACCTATGGCCTTAGATGAAGCGACACACCAAATTTCATTCCAATCCGTTCAGTAGTTTTAGAGAAATCGTGATTTATTTACTTTGATCCCCCAACCCCCTAAAATTTAGAATTTATTTAAATGTTTCTTAGTTAGCACTTATGGCCTAGAGGAAGCTACATACCAAATTTCGTTCCAATCCGTTCAGTAGTTTTTGAAAAATCTTGATTTAGTAACTTTGACCCCCAAACCCCTGACATCAGCAGGCAGCGCGTCCGCGATACTGCTTTGTTGGCTAGACGCGCTCGAACTAGCGCACCAATTTTGACGTAGCTACGTAGGTAATATGGTTTGTTGATTAGACAATCAATGATGGGGCCACAAATTATTATGCGAAGAAAAACTACTACTATTTCTGATCTGCTCAAAAGATATTCACCACTGGTGATGCACTTTTTTATAAATGGCATTGGCAAACACGATTATATGTCATTCCAAAATTTTGTCTCCAAACCCCCCCCGTTACTACGCCACTGCCAGTATGGCATATAAAATATTTATGTATTTAAAACAAATTAGTTCAATTCAAACAATCAAAACATGGTTTACCAGTTATTTAAAAAAAATCTATTTTCATATCTGTTACAATTATTCTACATAATATAAATGTATATTTGTTATAATATTGTATTTATTATCATTATGTACATTTCATTTCATGTATTATTATATATACATGAGTGACATGAAATGTATTCAATTGTTACTTATAATTATATTGATCTATAAAGCTATTGTCTGTCTGATATATTTAGGCGGGTGAAGGGGTAACTTTTTCCGTCACGTACCTCACCCCGCCTACCCCACCATGAGTGCAGTGAACGTGAGCGGCAGGGGTTTGCAGATTGAAGGCAGGGGAGAGGCGTTCAAAGTCAGCAGAAGTTAGTGGTGGAGGATGTAATAGTACATCTCCATTATTTCAGATAAACTTTAAATACATATAAAGCAATCCTAATTCCTAATTCAAAACCTATAATAATAATAAAATTGCAAGACAAATTTAAATTCCCAATCGAAACAGCCGATAACATAATGAAATACAAGGAATGGAACCATACAGAGCGATCTTGCGGATAATAACGGAACTAACACGCACGAATTCAACAGATGTTGCAGAAGCCTTACGAAACGAAAGAAAATCAATAATATTTTTTGTAACGAATATAAACTAATAACTTAACGCCATTTATATAAAGAGCATAAAATTCTGCAACTAAAAATACCAAATAGGCCAAATATAAGACATTCCACAATTTAAAATAAATTAATAACACTTTCACCACGGCAATTTACACTGTAACAGCTGACGAATTTAATATAACAAAATCCGTGACTACGTAACATTGTACTTAAATTGACAAAATTGATACACACACAAATTAAAAAAATAAGTGGAAACAATTTCTATATATATGTATAGCCTAATAATAAAACCCATTTTTAAATCAAATCAAAATTTATTCCATAAAATAACAAATGACCAAGACTCGACTGACGGCAGACGGCCAAACAACAAGGAGAAGAAGAAACGAGTAAAAAACGATTAATCGGAACGCAGAATTTGCAACAA
>JAGFPH010001414.1:112379-155288 GCA_018207615.1 Philaenus spumarius
AACTGCATCGATTGCCGCAAATCGCATAAAAATCGGTTGATTCATTCAAAAGTTATGGCAGTTCAAAATTTCCAAAAATAGTGTTTGTTGTAATTAAACTTAGCGGGAAGTTACATGGACTTTAGGGTCAACCGTTTTCCAAATTTTTTTTAAATTGAAAGGTGGTTAAGTAACAAAGTAACACATGATTTTTGTGAAAAATTTGACTGTTAACCCTACAACTGTCAGACTGCTGAGGGGGTGGCACTTGGCCTGGGTTTACTTTGACAACTCTAATTGTATTGAATATTTCACCCACTAAAAAACATCCAATCGCAATAAAACAAAAACCGCAGGAAAGGAAATGATTTAAACTTTAACTTTTGTACTTAAATTTTTTTTCTAAAACGTTTATTTACACATGTAATCTTTGTTTTAAAATTATAGTTTTCTGTAAACCTATTGCCGCGTGTGAAAACACAAAGAAATTACTCAACTTTGTCACTTTTCTAAAGCTCAATATGGCTCGACAGAAATATTTTGACAATAATATATAAAGTTACCATTGGTTTCGTCAAGATTTTAACTTTCTAAAACTGCCTTCCAATCAGATGTCACTCTTATAGTTTCAAAAATTTAAAGGTTTCTGTAAACCCTTGCAATTGGACAGTTTTCAACCAGTGAAACAGCACATTTTGCATTTGAGATATAGCTTAAATACAATTGGTTGTCTATATCATTTTGTAGGGAAAACTTTGATCTTTCGTTTGGTGTAAAGTAAACTAGATTTTACTGCTAAGATGTTATTCAAACAGCACTGGGAAATACAGACTTTCGTAGAATTCAAACCTCCGCTTGAGATGGCAAAGCAAGTCTGTTTCCCACACTGATCCAATGGTCATTTTGTATTCCCTTTATCCGCGCGAACTTTTGACAGTTTGTTCTAATTTTGTGGAACAAGTAATACAATGTGAAATAGTTTACAAAATGAGAATTTATAAGTATACAGATAAATTCTATGATTTATGATCTACACTTTCTTATAATAATATTTCAGTTTTGGGCAAAGGATATATTCCTAAATTACTATTCAAACTAGGCCTAGTTTTGTTAGCAATCTTGTAGTAGGAACATACAAACTGGTGTTTTCAAAATAAGAAATTTGAAATTGATATATATTTTTATACAGTTTTATTTAGAACTAAATTACGAAACATTTGTTAATTTTTAAAAAATTACAAAAAATGTTTACTACTTTTTATGTATGCCTAAAGTTGAACTTTTTCCTTTCGTTACTGAACATTATTTGTTTCTTGAAGTAATAACTTTATAAATTTTACATAATCAATTTCTTACTAGCATATATTTTTTACTGGTATTCTTTGAACCTTTCTCTACAGTTTTTGGAAACTTTTGGATTGGTTTATAATTACTATATTTGGCAAATTTTTTAAAACATGCTTGCACGCACCAAAATAGCTTGACATTGCAAAAAATTTACTACGACAGTTGTAGGGTAAGCAATAATCACATAATAATTAGCATATAATATCACCATATATTATTAAGAATCACCAGATAAATCACATTTCTTTTTTATAAATATATCAACTATTTGTTACCACCCTATATGCTTCATGAGAATATAGTAATTACCTGGTCTAGATACTTTGATTGCACTTTAAACCTCGCAGTACACATTCTACACGGAGATTCACCTTTGGCTAAATACAAAAGTTGATTAACAACGATATTATGCGTGTCAATGCCACATTTAGTCAATTCTTGAACCAGTCTTTCTGTTTCATATAAAGACAGGAACTCTGCTATGCAAACGCACACAAATGTTGTCTGCTCCTGAAATAAAAAACTAAAATAATATTGTTCTTTTTACAGACCTATTCTTGATTGTTATCAATCTTGTGAATTACCGATATGTGATTATAAACCAGATTCAATTTGAATATAGCCTACAAATATGTTCCCAAACTGCTTATGTAGAAGTTTTTATAGACACATATTATCCTAAATGCTTGGTAACTTTATCACTTTGGCTGTCATTTTGTGTGTTTAACAAAAACATGAATTTCTTCTTCTTATGAATGATAAGAGTTGAGATTTTACATTGTACTTTGTAATCACTCAATTTGATAAACAAAATCAACCGATTTTCTTTACTCATTTCAAAATGGCGGCCTTTTTAACCCTTAAAACGCTATGCTAAAATATCGGCTACCGCTCATTTACAGTTAAAAAAATATGTATTTATTTTTTCAATGTTCTTTTTAAATTTTGATTCTTAGGGTTAAGAAGTACACACGAAAAATACTCAACTAATTTTAAAATTGTTTTTTTAAGAATTAAAAAAAATTCAAACTAAACTTAGCAGAATTTACAATTATCCAAAAACTAAATAAAAAAAGCAATACTTATTGTTGTCTAAAAAATAAAATAATTACATACTAACCTAACAAAAACAAGAACTTATAGAAAACTAAAACTTCGGAATGAATATCAGTCAGCTATCAGTACAAACAAACAAGTTACAGCTTAGTGAAACAGATGCGTCTATAGGTATAAGCCGCGCTGAGAACACTTGTGATAGTAGACTCGTTTGCTCTGGCGACAGACCATAGACCGATAAGGCGTAACAAACATTGCTTATATTTTTGATTTGGTCTAAACATACTCGAAGAACATCACCCTGCACTCTATTGAAAGTTTCGTGAACTATGAAATCATCTAAGCATTTTTTTTTATATTTACGTTTAAAGGCGCTAACCACGCTTAGAGATTGGGTCGAGAAGCGTCTTGCATCAGTCTTAAAAACACGGCTGTTTTTGACATGTTTCAAAAACATTACTTCTACATCACCCAACTCATCTCTTTGGCAAACAGCAGCATACTTGAAAGTATTGGAGAGCTTTTACCACTGGAAAAAACTTGACAAGACCAAAATATCCCTGTGTGATTTTCTCCTTTTCCATTGGTTCACCATTTAAATCTTCAGGGTTATCGTGATCAGAGTCACCACTGTACACAAGATTATAAAATTGCTGTCTAACTTGTTGAAGGCTGACATTCTGTTTTTTCACTGTTAGATTTATCATTAGGTCTCATTTTTTTGGTTAAAGGAAATGTTTTAAGCATACTCTTTTTCCAAAACACAGTATGGACCCTGGAAATTCCAGGAACAAAATAGGAATTTTCAAAAAGTGATTCCGTATCCAAAGTTTTCCTTATTTCAACCATACCTTCCTTCTGTTCAAGCTTAGTATTTACTGCAGATACTCGTTCTGCTACTTTTGCAAAGTCTTCTGCATTTTGTACGATGTCCTTATGACTTAATACTCCTTGAAATACCTGTTGTTTTAGTGAACCTCCAATGCCGTCAACAGGGCCCTTGCCATGACTTGTGGCAAAATTGGTTCACACTATTTTCTTTCTATATTTTGTTTGCAAAGTTTTAAGACTAACAACTATGTACTTGTTTTTAAATTAGGAGGTTGGCTCATCTGACCAAATTCGAATTTCCCTTACACAATCTGAAATGTAATCTAGTATTTTAGGTAAATTTATAAACTACGATGGTTTCTTTAGTGTGATCCAGATTGTCTGATAAATATTTATATGGAGTTTGCTTGCCATGGCAACAAATACTAACAGTGAATAAAGACACTTGTGGCTGTATCCAATGGTAACTTTGAATTTCCTGTTGAGGTATGCATGACAGCTATGTTGTCTTTGATATGACCGCGGGATGATATATTTGCGCTAAAATACTCTTGTGCATATCTTTCTGGAGATAAAGCAAACAAATAGTTGGGAAATTTAAGATAATTAAATAGCTCTTATTAAAGGTGCAAGTTAGATCTCGAAGTACCCTTAAATTTTGTTTAAATTTAATAATATCTGTATAACTTATGTTAAAGATAAATTATGGTAACTCATGTTACACTTTTGAAAGGTGGTTTTTAAAAAGTAATAAAAGTTATGTAACATTAAACTTATTAAAATTTCACTAGTGATATTGAATTATTTTTTCATAAAATTTCTTATAATTGGTTCTAATACATTCATTTTCTATTTAATCAGTAAGTATAAAATTGCTTTCATTTGAGATGTTATGTTAAGATATCGGTAACTCACGTTACCAAAAACTAATGATAAATTACTCAAAAATGGATGGACAAAAAAAACAAATTAAATTATGAAAGTTTGTATATAATAATTATTTGTGAAAGAGAAATTTTCATATGTGTAGAGTTATATTTGCGTGAGACAGAGTAAAAATTTTGAAAATCTGGTAACTCAAGTTACTGTGTGTTGAAGTTAGTTTGTAATTGAATTAAAAGAACTGTGTTTGAAGTTCAGAATAAAATAACTGATTCTTTTGTTTCCTTAAATACTACTGATTTTGCTGGTGCACTTGTTACTATGAATATTACTTGATGTAAATGATATTACTGCTTTACTACTATAAGGTAGATACATTAATACAATGCTAACTTAAACACTGTTGAGTCAGTAGTGAAAAAGCAACAAATCTCTTATTTTTCTCCAAAAAGTCAGGACTGCCAACATTGACCAACATAATAACTCTCTAAAAACACATAAATCTATACTTTAATTTTTTTTAAATTTTTCAAACTTTGTCCTGATTCTTACGGACATGCCCAGAAGAGTGCAATCAAGAAAATTATAATATAGCCCTACAGTGCCACACACGGTATTTAAGTACACTTTTTACACCAGGATTAAACTAAAATGAAACGCAGTCTAATTAATACAAAAAATAAGATTAAAATGCAAAATAAAACTCACTGGATCTCTAAACTGTTCATTTACTTGACGTATGACTGCTAACATATCTTCCATTTTGTTCGAAAATGAATCCGCATTGAAGTCAGCCAAACCAAATAAGCTTCCAATCTACAAAATCATAAAAAATAGAATTACATTGCATCTGATTTGACTTACAGTAATCGAAATAACATTTATCCGGAACGACAAACAAAGAAAAACAAATTTGTAGTTTTTTTCTTTTAACGCCACAAAAATCATTTCACTAGTGCAAACTTTTAATTTATAAAATCTACAAATACCGATATAATAAAAAATAATATGTAATATTAAATAAATTTATTAAAAAAAGAGAAAATTATATGTACAATACATCCGATCTGTCGTTGACGATCTTTTGCATCGCTTTAGGCGAGAATAAAATCATTTCAAAGAGGGGTGTGGCAGAGAGGAGAGTTGTTGGCCTTGACAGGTGTTCCACTTCCCTATTACGTCGTGTTTTGCCTATGATTTCTTTGTTTTCGTTGCTGCGACCATCATAATTGCTCAACTTTACTCCGAGTTCGATGTTTTAAATGTTTAGTTTTAGTGACTTGTGCTAATTTTTGTATTACCGCGTAATGTCAATGAAAAGTTAAAGGGTTGTCATATCAATTGAGGAAAATTAGAGGCAGTTCAAAGGATTAGAAAATGGTGAGATTTTGCGAATGGTTGCAACTGATTTTGGTGTGTTGGTGTTTCCACAGTTTCTGAATAGGTCAAGATGAAAAATAAGTATGAAGAACATGCTTCAAACATGAAAAAAAAAAAAAAATTAAAACGTGCCAAAACAAGCAAGTAAACGAGGTTGTATTTTTATTGATTACACAACAGTGGGAAAAGGGAGTGGTGCTGACAGGACCAATAATTTTAAAAAAGCCAAGATGCTCTCCGAAATGATTGGAAAGTCAGGTGAAGGATTTAAAGCAACTAGTGGTTGGCTTGGATGTCGTTTTTGAAAACAAAAATATCTCTCCAGTAAGGCAATTCTACTGATTGATAATGCTCCAACACTTCCTCAGAATCTGCAAGAGGGAGACATAATTGTGAAGTTTTTGCTCGCTTATGCAACAAGTTTAATTTAGCCTTTAGACCAAGGGGACATTGCGGCCCCTCACGATCAAGGGTTTTTTTCTGAGATTCTTGTTAAAACACAAACGCTTCAATGAATGAGCCCGCAATTTAAAAGACGATTAACATGAAGCGTGTAGTGTAATGGTGTGCTCAATCTTGGGAAAAAATTCATGCCTCAACTCTCCAAAAATTTTGGAATAAACTGTTTAGCAAAGAGTCCAAAAATTAATTGAGGACAAAGATGACAATGAAGAAAATCTTCAGAATTTAACTGAAAAAATACCAGGATATGAAAAAATAAATCATGGTGAAATAACCGAATGGATAACTGGTGATGTGTCAGATCTTGATTCTCAGAACAAGATATTGTTGACATGATGTTGCTCCAACCAACTATCGACAACAAAACAGACGACGTGGACAAGCGCAGCAATGACACTGCCGACAAAATATTCATTGCCTTAGAGGTGGGTTTATTAAAGCTAGATATATTTTGTAAGATATTGTATTTTTAAATATTTAATTGTTTTAAATTCACTGCATTACGCAAGTTTTGGATTAGTCAGATTTTATGTTACAGTCGACTTCCTCTAATCCGGACACTTCGGGACCAGACCCTAATCCGGATAAAAAAACTTCCGGACCATCCGGTGGGTTTTTAAACATGTAAAGTACAACCTGCAATATCATATTTACAATTAAAAATCAATTTTTAAGATGTTTTTAAAGATTACTTACCAAAATATTACAGTTTTTTGCACCCACTTACTTAATCATAATTTTTTGTGATGTTGATATAAACAAACATGACACCAGGCAACAGGAATAATCATAAAACTTTAACGCACGACAAATTAAAACTTTACAAATTTATTTTATGAAATAACGAAACACATATTAGATTCATAAAATTGTTCAAAATGAATAAGTGAGGTTAAGCATGATGAAAAACTAAATTTACAATATAAAAAGGAATCTGTTATTTTCTTAAGCTTTATAAGTTCAACGGTTTTTTTAAACGCATAATCACGCAATTTCCTCATAAACAGAACATCAACAGCTGATGTGACAGCCTGTTGCTTGACATAAGTAATTGCCAGTTCCAGTGCGCCCTCCCCCCTCAGCACAAGTTAAAATTCTCACGCCGTTTTCCGTTTCATTTAGGCCGGAAGTAAACAGATACGTTCATTCCTGTTGATTTCTGCCGTGAGAAACCCAGATAAATTATTTCCAAGAAGTCGTTCGGACCATCCGTTGTCCGAACCACCCAAGTCCGGACTAGAGGGAGTAAAAATTATACGAAAGTAGGTTCCATATTTTTAGGTTGCCTTTCGGTTTGTGGATCGATCAGAAAAAGCAAGGCCTGACGTTTTACTCAAGAAGAGGTGGCGAGGTATTGCCGCTAAAAAGCGCTGCAAGAAGGAAAATCAAAAAAGGATAGACGATTTTTTCAAAAACTGTAGTTTATTACTTTGTTCCTAATGTAAATTGCAAAACTTTCATAGAGTACTATCATTTAAACTGTGTAATTACATAATTTATGAATAGATTTATTGAAGTTAAATACTGCTTTCATTTACATTACTCGAGGCTTAAAAAATGAAGTTTTAACAATTATCCGAAATCACATCCGCCCCTTTATGTCGGTTAACAGAGGTTCTACTGTATTTCTAAGTTGTTTAAAAAAAATAAAACTACATAGGCCTACCTGACTTATAAAAGGGCTAATTTTCATTTTTAGCCTTAGAAGTTTACCAAGACCTTTCTCAACCACTTGAGGAAACGAGAGAAGTCGCAAAGTGTGTCCAGTTGGTGCTGTATCGAATACAACGACAGAAAAGTCCATTCCTTTAACTAACCTAGCCAAGAGTTTGAAATATTAGTAACTTTCATAAAATATGTCAAGAACAATCAATTATGATAAACAAAGTTATTTTTGCAATTATCTATAACTTTATTAAAATAAACCAATGTCGAAAGTTTGGTTGAAAATATTTGTTAATTATAAAGTTTTTAAAGAAATGTTTATTTTTTACGGTTAATAAGAGTAAAAAAATATATTCCCAAAAAGAAAAAAATTCAACTTTAAACTGGCATTTATTATGTTGAAATTAAATATTTCATAATAATTCCTAAAGATCAAGGGTAACGACACGTGTGCCAGAGAAGACATGTGACAAGAGTACGGACAATATGTTTGAAATAGAATATAAGATTTAGCATCACATGTTTTTACCATATCAAAAAATTACCCAAATAGAAGAATAAGTCATTTTGTAAATACTGTAGAATAAATATATTAAAAGAATTTGGTCAAAACCTATTTCCAATCGCCCAGCCTCTCCTAATGGACCGATTTTGATGATTTTTGTTTTAAAATGTGTCTTATTACCTGTAGATATGTCATCAAGCATAGAAAATATCCTAGGGCATTAGGGCTACGCCCCAGTGGCCCTCAAAGTTTCAATGTTAATCTTATGGAAGAAAGATTTCTATTGATTTTATCAGGGGCACAAAAACAGCTGTTCGTATGAAAAGCTTAAAACAGCTGATTTTGATCAACAGCTGATTTTGATCAACAGCTGATTTTGATCAACAACTGATTTGGATCAAAAACTTTTTTTTTTTTTTTTTTTTTCCTTTATTAACTACAACTAAGATACAATCTTATCTAGTAGCTTATTTTGCATAACTAATACACATTTTTAAAAGTCACTCCAATGAGTGACTTCACTACATTAACACTCGCTTCATTCGGCTGATCCACAACACATCACTGCACTAGGTCCAGCGGTTTTGTCCTTTTCAGTCTCCGCACCATGTCTCGGCTCTGTAGCATCTTAAGGACATCGGAATTAACATGATTTTGGAGCCTATGTTCATGCTTCCATGCAGCACCCTTTATGGCATTGATGACCATATCCATCTTGAGGTCTCTATGCAAGTCATCGTTGCGCACATACCACGGTGCATCAACGATGCTCCTAAGCACCCTATTCTGAAATGATTGAATCACTTTAACATTGGTCTTCTTGGTGCACCCCCAGAGCTGCAGTCCATACATCCAAACTGGTTTTAACACTTGCTTGTATAAAAGCAGCTTGTTTGATATTTCCAATCCGGACTTCCGTCCCAGTAGCCAGTACATACTTCTAAATTTCAGATTTAATTCTGTTCTTTTCATTTTGACATGGGGTTTCCAATTTAGCCTTGCGTCTAAAGTCATCCCCAGGTACTTTGCATGTAGCTTAGATGGAACTACTTGTGAATTTATATGAATTGGAACATTGATCAATTTATTGTTTGTAAAGTTTATGTGAGTGGATTTTGACTCATTTAATTTCAACCGCCACTTTTTCATCCAAGTGCTAATGTTATTAATACTTCTCTGTAGCTTCATTGAAGCCTCCTCGACCGTGGCTCCAACGGCCAACACAGCAGTATCGTCAGCAAAAGTTGCCATTGTTGTGTTTTCATTAACAGGGATGTCTCTTGTGTATAGTAGGTACAGGATAGGACCAAGTACGCTACCCTGTGGGACTCCTGCAGATATTTTCTTTATTTCGGAATATTCATTGCCTTGTTTGACCCGAAACATCCTGTCCATCAAATAAGATTTTAATATCTGGTAGAACTGATCTGGGAGATCTTTTTGCAACTTAAAGAGCAACCCTTCATGCCAAACTTTGTCAAAAGCTTGGGAGATATCGAGGAAAACAGCCGAGCAGATCCTCTTGTTTTCAAGAGATTCTTCAATTATCCCAGTCACTCTATGCACCTGATCGATAGTTGAATGCTGGTTTCTGAAGCCGAATTGGTGAGTTGGAATCAGCTGATTTTCTTCTATGACAGGTTTCAAACGCCTAAGGAGCAGTTTCTCAAATAGCTTGGAGATTATTGGTAAGAGAGAGATTGGACGATATGATTTTCGATCACTTAAATCTTTCCCTGGTTTGGGTACCATTATTACCTCTGCGACCTTCCACTGACTTGGACAGAATTTAAGTCTAAAAGAAGCATTGATGAGGTGTAAAAGTTTCACAATAGCTTTTCCAGGCAAGGCTTTAAGTACTTGGCCTGTAATCAAATCATAGCCTGGGGCCTTCTTGATATTTAATAATTTAATTTCGTCCTTGAGTTCTTTCAGTGTCACCTGTTTTATAATCATGTTTCCACTACTATAGTTTACTGAAACACTCTCATCACAGGTTTGACCAGGATGTGGTTTAAATGTCTTTTCTAGATACTCTGCAAATATCTCCGCTTTTTCTTGATTACTCCTCGCCCATTTATGATTTTCTTTTCTGATTGGAGGCACTTGCATAACAGGCCTTTTAATGCCTTTAGTGACTTTCCACAGTGAATAATCAGTATCTTTGCCTGGAGTTAAGCCCTGAAGATACGTGCTGACAGCTTCATTCTTTGACTCATCAATGACTTCCTTTAATTTGTTACTTAGTCGATTAAGCACCATCTTATCTTGTGGATATCGACTGATTTGCCATTTTTTACGAGCTTTTCTCTTTTCCCTTACTAATTGCCTAACTTCTAGTGGGATGTTCATGCTTTTAGCTGTTGTTCTACTCACTACAGGTGTATTGTTCCAAGCTGCCTATTGTACATTTCTAATATACAGCTCAACTTCCTCTAGTAACTGTTCAGGGGTTTTAAGTGGCACCTGAGTTTCTATGCGATCTTCAAGGTCTTTTTGAAAACCCTCCCAATCAGTTTTGTAACTGGTTAACCTGGGGGGCAAAAGTTTCTCAACCAATGTTTTGCTTACAGTCATAACCACAGGAGAGTGGTCTGAACAAAGATCATGACTGCTTTCAACCTTCACATAGTTATCAGACAGTCCCTTAGTGATGAAAAAATCAATAAGGTCAGGCGTTTTCATGTTATCTGTTGGCCAATAAGTCGGCTCTCCAGATGAATGAAAGTCACAATTTTCCCTCCTACCTGCTTCAAAAAGCTCTTTCCCTCTCGGAGATATTATTCTTGAGCCCCAGAATGGATGCTTCGCATTGAAGTCTCCTCCAATAATAAAATGGCTACCAGATGATTTAAACAGGTCAGTAAAGTCACTCTTCCTTAAAGTATGTCTAGGCGGACAATAAATAGACGATATTCTGTATACTCTGTTTCTTGTCGACACACTTACTGTGGTTACCTGCATGGATTCATATTGAGTCTTCATCAGTTCGTAGTGCTCAATTGATTCTCTTATGATCACCGCAGAACCACCTCTAGCTTTATTAGAAGGGTGAGGAGTATGATATACTGAATAGCCAAGTACTTTAAGAAACGATTGCATCGTACAATGAGTTTCAGATATTAAACAGATGTCTACCATGGATCAAAAACTGAATATAATTTTAGGTTAGGTAAATCAAGCAATAGCGAAGCAATAGCAACACATCATGTTTGTTTACTTTCATTACCATAGCAACATTACTTAGAAAATTTGAAGAGTATTAACTTTTTGAGGTTACATTGACAAACTGTAATACATGTGAGTTTCAGGGTTTTTAAACATTAAAATAGTAGTATAACATAAAAAGGGTCGTAAGGTAAAGTTTGGACATTTAGCCTAATTTAAAAGATTTAGTTATTTCATAATATTAATGAACATAGAAATTCAAAGGGAAATGCAGACATTAATTAATAATTTAAAAAAATAAATCTTACAAAATAGTAACTTCAAATTTGAATTCAATCTTGTTTAAACTATTCAATGGTAATTCACGATGTTTCAAAATACAAAAATATTGAACAGTATTGTGGAAGGTTGAAGAAGTGATTCACTGAATTTCTAGCCCACGAGTAATAAATATTGAAAGACTATTACAGACTTTGAAGGATTTAAACTTGATATATTATGTTGATAGTATGTGTGATTCATCTATGGTGTTGTGACCGAGACAGAATTTTTGTCTGAGATGTTGGTACCAATCATAAGTCGATGTAGGGAGGCATATTTACGGTCCCCTGGCTTGTATCACGTGACATGACGTGATCATTGAAAAAGCTGACAAGCGGAAGATATAGCTCGTTCTCACTTACCTCAGAGACGTTGTGTTAAGCAGACCTATTAGTAATGTGCTAAGTATATTGTTCCAGAAGTATGGAGAAGTGCGTTATTTCTGTTAGAAATGCAATTTAAACATTTCTAAAACATTGTAGAGACAGTGCAGTCATGTTTGAGCATAAAATAGTGAAATTCGGACATCCGTAAGTAAAGATATGGACTTTAAACAAACTTCGAAAAACCAGCGTGGTTTTCACAAAGAACAAGTAATGGCGGGCTAACTCAGTGTTTGTAAAAAAGAAACGAACAGTGTTTTCGGAGTGAGTTCTATCCGTACATCATGAACTAAATTCAACGATTAGAGAGGCTAAACAATTCATCACGTATAAAATCATTTAAATTAAAATTTTCATAAATTAAAACATGTGTTAAAGTAAATTCATTTTGTAATATTAAAATTCTTAAAGTGCACTATAAAAGGAGAGCTCGTAAGTAATAAATCATTTGAATTAAAGTCTGCAATCGAATCTTTTGTTATTAATTTTAGTGTTGGAATAGAATGATTAATGATGTGTGTATGAATGCGTATATGATTCTGATTTGCCAACCTAGTTTAATTTGTTTATGTGTGGTTTTTGATAAAATAAAAATGGTGAGCTAAAGTACTAAAGCCAACTACTATGACTTCTTAATTTGAGTTTTTATCCTTTCCAGAAGTACTTTATGGTAACGAACCTTGTTTTAATTATAAATTTAGTTTTAGTTTTTCTTTGTGAGTAAATCAAAATGGCGACAGTCTTTGGTGAACAGGAGATAATCTGGAGGGAACGCGCGCATGTGACAAACATGGCGGCTGATCCTTCAGACGAGTCCATTTGTAACCAAAGAACTGTAGTCACAGATATAAAAAGTATATGTGTAACAGAGATTTAGTGATCACCTGTGTTAGTCACAGATGTGATCAAAACATAACCTAACTTCAATTTTGGGGTTATAATCGTTTGTTTTCATTGGGATTAAGGTGTTGTAATATTTTGAAATGATAATTTAATTAAATAAATAAGTAAATGGATTGAAGATAGGAAATAATAAATAATTGTTACACAGTAAAGGTATTTTTTTATTTAAAAAATAACTTAGAAATATTTTTGTCAAAATTAAACTTTTATTTTTCATTTTTTTATTTTCTATTAATAAATTGTTTGTAAACGGCTTGCATTGTGGCAGCACGTTACAAAACTAAAAACAAACACAAACAAAAATCAATGAAAAATGCTAACTATATTTTAATTCAATTCAAACATTGGTTGTTACAAACCTATTATATATAAAACAGCTAATTTGGATCAAAAACTAAACATAATCATCCACAGATATGTCAAGTCTTATATATTATCATCCGTTCAGCCGCTATTCACCCGAGAAGGAGCTCCGGTATACAATCCTTCAAATTTCCCATGTATATCTTATGGAGATAATGTTTAATGAGTTTTGCCAAATAAAACAGCTGATTTATGCTCAGTCACCTATGTACAAACGAGCTAAAGATTAACGAGATTCTTTATCGAATTTTCCACCTGCGAGCGAAGCGAAGCAGCCATCTGAGGCCGAAGGCCGAGCCGGGGTTGGGACGTGGAGCGTCCAGGGGCAGAGCCCCTAGTCTATATATTAAAAGAATTTATGAAAACTTGTGGCAGTCAGTACGGCCATTCTATCCGGCCGATTTCCTTATTTTTTTTTTTAAATTGCAGGTAATCATTCACAGATATGTCATCAAGCATTACAAATCATGTATCTTTCGCCTTATAAACGTTATAATCAAATGCAAATTTCTGCTGTGTATTCCTTATGGGGGGTTTTTTTTTGGTTCTTTGTCCACTTTGCGTTCGTATACCATCCGTCCGATTGATTTGAAATTTTGCATAGTAACACAGGTTAACCCTGGGAAGGTTTTAGGCCATTTACCGAAATCCTACGACATTAGGGCTACGCCCCAGTGGCCCTCAAAGTTTCAATGTTAATCTTATGGAAGAAAGATTTCTATTGATTTTATCAAGAGCACAAAAACAGCTGTGGGTGATTCCATGTCAAATCAACACAGTCATTTTACCTGACCATCTCAGATTTCAATGAAATTTGGTATACTTTTACACCCCATAGAGACTAAGAAATATACCAAATTTCAACTTGATATGTCAATTAGTTTCACAGTTACGCCTTGTTAAAGTTTTCAAAAAACGCTCAAAATCGACCCGTTATAGAAACTTTAAAGTGCTATAGCTCCCCTCAGAATCAAGCTAGAAAGATGGGAGGGGTGTCATTTTGCAGCATTTTTCAAGCCCTTTCTAAAAATGTATGACACTATAGGGGTCATAATACAAATTTTTTTAACAATTTCAAAATCAAAAATTAAACTTAAAATTTTTCAAAATGCGATGCTTTAAAAATTTTGAAAAAATTCTCAAATAGTCCTTGTATAGTTGTTAATTGATGGTATAAATTTCATTATGGGATCATAATGGGTTCTTACAGAAAAATGCATTTGAAAACATGCTTACATTACAATTTCCTCTACAACGCCTCATTGGTATCACAAGGGCTAAGAGTATCTTAGACTGTAAACAAAGATTATGTGAAATTTGTATGGGAGATTAATTTGATCAATGATATTTAATTTTTACAACCTCATTTTTAATGCTAAATTTAATTATTTGAAAGCTTTAGACAAATATTGTTAATAGAAAAGGAGCCGTTTTAACAAAAACATTTAGCTAGGGGAAATTTAAGATAAATATACACATGAAGTTTTTTGGTAACTGGGCTACTATTTAAACACTTCATTGTTAATATTAATAAACTTCTGAAAACACTGCATTGATATTTAAAAAAATAAGTTCACATTTATAATGTCTATGTACACAACAGAAAAAAAACATATAATGGTTAATTTGTGCAGCCTTTTTCTACCTCCTTACAAGCAATATATTTCCAATAAAACAAGATAGATTTCTGCCCAAATTATTTCATTTTACTTTCTCACTGTACTATAGTATAGAGAAAGTATAGTGATCGCAAAAAAATCGATGTTGATATTTTTGTGTAAATATCCGTTTTGGGACCCCCTGAGTCCAAAAAAAAGTGGTTTTTACAAAATGTCTGTCTGTATGTATGTACACAAAGCTAGAGCAAAAACTATTCGATCGATTTCAAACAAATTTGCATCAGACATGTCAATTAGGCCTGTATAGATGCACGAAAAACGGTTTTGAAAATTTTTGAAAAACAACACCCTTTTTGGCAAAAAAACCCCCAAAAAATCAGTTATTATTTTTTTATAAACAAACAGCTCTAAAGATTTTGATAAAATTTTACTTATTTGTAGCCCTTAATGTACCCTACCATATGCAATAATCTGCATCTTTCTAAAAATTCTCGTTTAGCTAATAATAATAATAACTGATTTTTGGCCATACAGGGGGTTGTTTTTCACATTTTTTCAAAACCTTTTTTCGTGCATCCATACAGCCCAAATTGAGGTGTTTGGTGCAAATTTGTTCGAAATCGATCAAATGGTTTTCTCTCTAGATAATAATAACAATATTTATTAGTTAATCTCCTACTTTAATACCCCACCTACAATTATGAAGTCACAGTGAATCTGTTTGATAATTTAAATATGTTTGTGAGAAAGTATGTGCCAGTGTCTGGTACCGTTTATTATTTATAAAATGAATAATAATATTGTACCGTACAATCATTAAATAACTATTTATTGTATATAAATTTATAGTTTATCTTGGTGTGTTATAAGTTATTAATTATAAGTTAATTGCTTTACAAAATATTCAAACAAAAGTACTTTCAATTACCATATAAGCTTTATGTTATTAAGAATTATTAGTTCGCTGTCACTAGCATTCTATGATAAAATTTGAATGTAAGCGGTTTTTCAAATGCATTTTTCTTTGAGAACCCATTATGATCCCATAATGAAGTTTATACCATCAATTAACAACTATATAAGGACTATTTGAGAATTTTTTCAAAATTTTTAAAGCGTCGCATTTTGAAAAATTTGAAATTTAATTTTTGATTTTGAAATTGTTAAACAAATTTGTATTAAGACCCCTATAGTGTTATACATTTTTAGAAAGGGCTTGAAAAATGCTGCAAAACGACACCTCTCCCATCTTTCTAGCTTGATTCTGAGAGGTGCTATAGCAGCTTAAAGTTTCCATAACGGGTCAATTTTGAGCTTTTTTTGAAAACTTTAACGAGGCGTAACTTTGAAACTAATAGGGATATCAAGTTGAAATTTTGTATTTTTCTTAGTCTATATGTAATGTACCAGTATACCAAATTTCATTGAAATCGGAGATGGTCAGGTAAAATTTTAATTTAAACTGTGTTGAGTTGATACGGAATGACCCCTGTTCGTATAAAAAACTTAGCAACACATCATGTTTGTTTACTTTCATTACCATAGCAACATTACTTAGAAAATTTGAAGAGTATTACCTTTTTGAGGTTACATTGACAAACTAAAAACAAGCACAAACAAAAATCAACGAAAAATGCTGACTATATTTTAATTCAATTCAAACATTGGTTGTTACAAACCTATTATTTATAAAACAGCTAATTTGGATCAAAAACTGAACATAATCATTCACAGATATGTCAAGTCTTATATATTATCATCCGTTCAGCCGCTATTCACCCGAGAAGGAGCTCCGGTATACAATCCTTCAAATTTCCCATGTTAATCTTATGGAGATAATGTTTAATGAGTTTGAGTCAGCTGCCAAATAAAACAGCTGATTTATGCTCGGTCACCTGTGTACAAATGAGCCAAAGATTAACGAGATTCTTTATCGAATTTTCCACCTGCGAGCGAAGCGAAGTAGCCATCTTAGGCCGAAGGCCGAGCCGGGGTTGGGACGCGAGGCGTCCAGGGGCAGAGCCCCTAGTAAATTATTGATAAAAAATATGATTGTATGTTGTTAATTAATTAAAAATGATAATTAACCTTGTTAGAGAAAATATACATGGATTAGGTTAGTGTGGAATCATACAAGACTATAATAAAAACAAACATTTAAAAACCTAAAAAAGTGCTTACTATTTTTCTTAATAATTAGTAGGCTATGTTGCTGTTATTATTATTATCTTTTTAATTATACTATTCAGTAGAACCTTGGATATCCAAGATTCCGGATTAACCAAGGCAAATTAAAAAAAACTTTTGTCGAAATCAATTCTGTTAACTTACAAATATATGTAATATAAGTACTGAATTGATTTTGATAAAGAATTCATAGCTTGAGAGGATTTATAAGCTAAATAAGTGAATTTATAATAAAAACTTTTGTGTTAGGTTAAACAGTAAGAAAACAAAACTGTTGTTTGCCTTGTACACCCTGAAAACATTTCCGATCCTTACCCAACGCAGTAGTATGGTGATTTTTAGCGGATGGGTGGTATAGTGAATGACAAAGCTGTTTTGGGTCTGTAATACACTCCTTTCCTCACTGCACTGTATTTAGGAGTTACCATCCATTTCCACGAGTTGTTTCTTCTCCCTGCTACTGTATTTTGTTCTTTTTGTTTTTAGTCTGTGTAGGTGTTAAACTTTGTGAATGAGAACGTCATTATGAGTGCAAAGCGAAAGCGTGTTGTTTTATCTTTAACTCAAAAATGGGAAGCAACTAAACGATTAGATGGAAGTGATTCAATAAGAAAAGTGGCAAGTGATTTAGATATTGGGGAAGTGACTGTCGGGAATTGGAGAGAAAATATATCAGAAATTGAAAAGTGGCTATCTCAATGGTATTCAAATAAAGAAGAGACTAGACAATCAATTAAAAAAACGAGCATAAAAAACTTCAGAGGCATTATTTTTGTGGTTTTTATTACAGTAGCTTACAGTATCCAATTTCTTTCATTTGAATACATACCAAACTTTTTTTATTTATCTAAAACTATATTACTTAAAGCCAAATAAAATAGATTTTGAAGTAAGAATGGCTCCAAATCAGCCTATAACGACGCACGTGATGCGGGAACTCGCCCCTCAATGGTTTTCTCAAGGCCTACCGTATTATCCGAGGTCTGCCCGGTCCCAATTACCTTGGATAATCGAGGTTCTACTGTATATCTATATATTGACAACTAAATGTGTAGAGTTTAGTTACAGGTTATATTAACAGAACTGACATGTGACCAGTTTGAAACTCATAAGTAATGCGACGATAATAGCCTACACCCAACAACACTGACTACAAAAATGGAATTACTGCTATAAATATTACTAACAGCCAGGCCCGGATTAGCAGCTATTTACGCACTAGGCCAAAGTTATAAATTACGCCCCCTTCCGGTAATCTGGGGTGTGGATTTTTTTGGATATTTAACTGTAAAACTCATGTCAACACCCTCTCTCACTTTCAAGGCCAGGGCAACCCGGACGCTTGCTACCCACGATCGACTAGAAGTACAAATTTTTTGGTTTTTGCCCTCGATCTGCGCCCCTACAAGCCTGCGCCCTAGGCCATGGCCTAGATTGGCCTTGTGGGTAATACGGGCCTGCTAACAGTGTTAATTCACCATATATGGAAAAACGATGCAAGAGCATTGCATGGTTACATTCAAAATCATTTCATTATTCTTGAGTACCGGTATTAGCCAACATCAAACAATTATTGTTATATGGTTTGGTTTTAAATACCGTTGGGATAATGAGCGGGATTATTTATGTTCATTCTTACATGTACTCCTAATACGCAGGTAATAACTTAAGTTTATTTAACTTTTCCTTTACTTAAGTATACCTGACAGTATAAAAATTCTCTACTATATAATACTTACATGAAGATTATTAGACTGTTTTATGATTTAAGTTACATAAATTAAATATTTTATGATTGTTATAACAACTTACTTCATAACTTCGGCATAACTCATAGCTTCGTCAATACCAGGAAAAGCACCGACTATTTCTTGCATCACACTTTTACTCAACTTAATTGATTCATTTTCACCTTCAAAATATTCTTCTGGTAATTCATTAAAGCCGACATTAGGGTCTATTTCCTAAAACAGTTAACAGATATTATTATGGTTTTTTTAATATCAGATTCAACAGCTAGCCTATCACTGAATTCAAAACTAACACTCCAATTATTAAAAAAAAAACATAATTTGTAAAAAAATAAATGTTTCTTTGACTGCTTTAGACCTACTTTAGTTTTCTACAACTATATTTTCAGTTTAAATTCTGTTTTTTTTTCTTACCATTGCAAATAGATTTGGAAATCCATTGACTTTAGTTGGAACTTTAGAAAATTTTTGATCAAAAGCATCAGAAATATTGTGCGCTGGGTCTGTAGAAATTATAAGCACATTAGGCCGTACTTTTGCAAGCTGTATTGCCAAACTGCAACTAAAACAACATACAATCTAATAATAAATAGCAGCAGTAATATGAAACTACAATAAGAATTGAAATATCACTAGAGTAAAGTTTGTCATAGTACTGGAATTGTATAGCCATCTAAAAATCAAAGAGGTTGATTTAATTTATAAACATATAGTAGCCATTACATTATTCAAGACATTATAGTACCAGTACATCATTTACTGCGTCAGTGTAGCCACATTTTACCTGCCTAGACAACTTTAGTAACCCAATGGTAATACTCTAGGCTACTGTTATTGGATCAACTTGAAATTTTATGATAGTTAGAGAATATATTAAACAAAAACTAACTAAAAAACAAAAAGTAAATGTCGGAAATAATTAATAATGAAGAAAACTTCTGATCAACTCTGTATCAGAGTACCGTGTAACTGAAGTGTTCAATTCGTCTGGTGTTTTACCGTCGTAAACCTTGCCGATAGCATGAACAAGGTAATGTAGCCTTTCCTTGTAGTCCGACAATAATAATAATAGACAATAGACCTAATTAATATACTAACTTACATACTGTAATATGTTCACAAATTGTAAATATACTGTGACTAAAGACTATAAGTTGAGACTATTTTTTATTCTTGCGTATATATTGAACAAGAACTAACAATAACACACAGAGAAACTAATTATCGTATTACGACAAACTTCACAAAGAAACTGATTCACTTTAAAACAAGTCACCATTATATATAAGACTGATTGAAAGACTCTTTTATTAAGCTAATTAATGTATTTAATTATTTACATGATATAATTAATGTACAAGATTTCCGACATTTAGTTTTTTTTTTTATAGTTCTTGTTCTATATAGGTATACGCAAGCATAAAAAAATAGCCTGAAGTTCTAACTTATAGTCTTTAGTCACAGTATGTTTCCAATTTGTAAACATGTATAAGTTAGTACCTATATTAATTATTGTCTATTATTATTATTGTCAGACTACAAGGAAAGGCTACATCTTATCTTATTCGTAGGGTACTATCTGCAAGGTTTCCAACGGTAAAACAACAGACGAATTGGACATTTCAGTTACACAGTACTCTGATACAAAAACTGATCCAGACGACTTTTAATGTAAGTTTTCATCATTGTTAATGATTGCCTACATTTAATGTTTTTTCGTTAGTTCAATATATTGTCTAACTACAATATTATAAAATTTAAAGTTGACATAGTAATAGTAGAGTATTTCCAACCTATTTTCTCCATATAGGAAATTAAATGTCAGTTTAATGTTCATGATAGGTTTGGCGACTACACAAAGTAAGTTAGTAGGCCTACCATAATGATAATTTCTTTGATTGAAAACCCTTGTTTATTTATGTGGAAAGAATAACAATGTAGGAATGCAGCGAGACTGTTTTTGTGCTCTTATATAACAACTGTGATATAAACGTAAATAACCTATGTCGCTTCCTCAAACAGTGATACGTGAAAAGGTTGGTGGGTCAGTTCATATCAGTTCATCAAACCACTTACATTAGCAGCACTGCTCGGCGTAAGTTTACTATTCGACCCTAGGCTAATATTTTTGCAGACGACATTGTTTTACATTCTACTGTTAAATGTTGAATACAGGTAAACATACTGTGTGACTAAATACTATAGTATTGAACCTTTTTTAACCTCTTGGTTAGTAATGCCGCATGTGCTGCGGCAGCCATTCCACGTGCCAATAAAAGTAACAACTCAACGTATGCGTTTTGATATTTGTATTTAGTTAGGAAAGCCACAACCTTTGCGGCTTGGTTAATTTTAGATAAGATGTATTCTGCGATCTGTTGGCTGCAATATAAAACATCTATCTTAGTTCTAGTTGATTCTGATAGGGTGCACAAGCATTCCCTATCAGACAATTTATAGGCCTAATCTTGCCTGGCTGTTTCCAACATAGTCATTGCATAACCTAAGTTCGCAAACGAGTTTGGCTTGTGTTGTTTATACTTTTGTTTAGATAATGGCTAGTCATAAAAACCTTGGCATTGATGATATTTGTGAATATTTCATGCAGTATTAGTAATATAAAATGCAGTATTAGAGTAAAATATGTTTATAAAAAAGGTATAAGTACATGTTTTGGCCGTTAGGTTAGGTTAGCTAGTTTTGGGGACTAAATTTGAAATTATGTGATTATAAATAATTATTCCTAACTTTTTTAGCTCCTAATTCATAATTTTATAATTATAATAGGGACAATATAAAAACAAATTAGACAAAAAAGAAATACATAAAAAAACTCACTAATTTGGGGTATGGAGCTAAAGGGAAAACCCACTAACCAACAGGTTAAGGTTTTTTTTATTATTATTATTCTTGCATTTCTGATGTCATAGGTTAGCCTAGGGCCTGGGGGGGGAACTTGCGCCGTACTTCTCTATAAAAAAGGTCATCGTCTGCAAACATATCAGCTGAGGGCTGTAAAATAGAGGGTTATTCAAAAAGAATGGTGCAAAAGTAAGGTTATTCATTTGCATACTCTGAGTTGCAAAATCATCAAAACAGAATAAAACTCTTTCTTATATTAACAAGTTTTAATTTACATTAAAAGAAACACATTTATATGCATAGCAAAAGCTCAATGTGAGCTCCATTAGAAACTCTGCAAATATCTGAATGGTGCAAAACTAAACGGTTGTTACGTCTGTTTCCGTGATTTCAAACAGCTGTTGTTACAACAATGGGAAGGGCGTGTTTATAAGTTTGTTTTGACAAGGTTATGTTTTGTCTCAGTTGCTTAGTTGAGTACCACAAAACCTGCCGACAAATGGCTACTACAAAACAAGAAAAATCATTTTGTGTTTTAGAGTTTGCTCGTACTAATGCTATTGTTAGTGTTCAGCAGAACTTTCGGACCAAATTCATGAAGGAGGCTCCTAATCGGAACTGCATAGCTCGTTGGGTGAGGCAATTCAAGACAACTAGATGTTTGTGTGCCGGGAAGAGTTCGGGCCGTCCTCAGACTCCACCCCAGACGCTGTGGAGAGAATCGAAGCTAAGTTTGCGCGGAGTCCAAAAACCTCGACAGTCAAAGCTAGTAGGGAATCTCACATACCGCAGTCCACGGTATGGCGTGTTTTACACAAACGTTTGAGACGAAAACCATACAAACTGCAGTTGTTACAAGCATTGAAGAATACTGACGAGCCAAAACGCACAGATTTTTGCCATGATATGATTAGACAGTTTGAAAATGATGGCTTTGCTGAGAGACTAGTGTTTAGAGATGAGGCTACTTTTCATCCCAGTAGACAAGTGAATCGCCATAATGTAAGAATATGGAGGTTAGAAAAGCCAAGAGAGTTTATCGAGCACGAGAGAGATTCGCCTAAACTGAATGTTCTTTGTGCTCTTAGCAACCGTAAAGTGTACGGACCTTTCTTTTTCATTGAACGCACTGTAACTGGAATCGTTTACTTAGATACCTTGTCAGAATGGCTCATTCCTCAGCTTATAGAAAATGTTCCAGACGTAGTTTTCCAGCTAGATAGTGCTCCTCTACATTTCAAGTCTGAAGTGCGTGAGTTTTTGAATGATAGGTTGCCAGACAGTAAGATTGGACGCTCTGGAAATAAAGACAGTCTTTTGATGCGCTGGCCGCCAAGATCGCCTGACTTAACGCCATGTGATTTTTTCTTGTGGGGGTTTATCAAAGACAAAGTGTACTACCCTCCTATGCCCCAAACCCTGCAAGAATTAAGACATCGAATAACAGAAGCCGTGCAGTCCATAACCCAGGAAATACTACAGAATGTCTGGGCTGAGTTGGAATTTCGCCTGGATATTTGCAGAGTTTCTAATGGAACTCACATTGAGTATTTGTAATGCATATAAATGTGTTTTTTAATGTAAATTAAAACTTGTTAATATAAGAAACAATTTTATTCTGTTTTCATGATTTTGCAACTCAAAAAGTAGGTAGGCATATTGTAAACTTACTCTGAGATGTACTCATTATCACAGTGCAGTTGAAAATGCACTGCAGAAAATTATTATAACCTAAGTAAGTATAAATAACATACATACAAATATATACAGTATGTACACACCCTTAAACATATTTTTCGCCTTACCTACAAGTAGTTTTCCCAACTCCTCCTTTTCCACCTACAAATATCCATTTCAATGATGTTTGGTCAATTACGTTTTGTAATGAAGCTTCCAGAATATCTGAATCATCCATACCTACAATATTATTCGACGAAGAAGCCATGGTCTTATTGGTATAAATAGTAGGTTTTTTAAATTAAATCACTGCAGTTAAAGTGATATGAAACACATCACGTTATCATTTATTATTATCGCAAATTACTCAGGTTACAAGTATTCAAAAAGCCATTAACAAACATACGATCATTAATTTTACCCGTATGACTGACCAAATTTACAATTATTTTATTAGCAATCAAGGTATGTTACCAGGTATATACTGTAGACTGTAGAAGATAAGGTATAAGGTATGCTACGTTGCGAGATTAGGTGGATATGCACCAGAGATAATAATACCGTGATATGCACGGAACAATTTATTGTCGCGATAAATGGCTAAGAACAATCTTTCAGTTAAATAATTCATTATCTATTCCCAAAGTTTTATTAGAATATTTCTGGTCAAATTAATCGGTCCAATTTATTTCTATAATTAAAATTAAGTTAGTGTGTAGTGTTTGGAAAGATTATTGTGTCAAATGTAATCAATTTATCTGTGATCAGTGATTTTTCGCCATTTAAAAAAAATATAACCGAATTAAACGATCACGATGCAATTGAAGGGGTTCGAAAAGAGGTTTTAGCATTTAGTATTACCATTGTATTTGGATAACCATTTTATTATTCATGATCTATGGTATTACAGATATTTTGATGAATTTATCTGCAGATAAATCGTCGTGTTTATATCAAACGATAAAAACTATCGTTTCAAATGATTGCCGTGGATTTATCGTACAACTTTATTCACTTCTTCAGTCCTCTAAAGAACCGTTTTATCTGTACAAATTAGTGATGGTCTATTCGAATAATTTTTATTCGAATATTCGATTATTTTGTTTTATTCGATTATTCGAATATTTTAGAATTATTCGAATAAACGAATAAACTTCCAAGTGAATAGTGAATATTGGTTAAACTAGTTAGGCATATAGGTTATTCGAATATTCGAGTAACTAAGCGATTGAATAGAAATGCTATGCCGTATACCGTTACGTTTACTTTAGAATTTATCGAATAAACTAACACGTCGTGAATAATGGATAGGGGTTAGGCATATAGGTTATACGAATAACTAAGCAATTGAATAGAAATGCTATGCCGTATGTCGTTATGTCGTTTGTCGTTACGTGTTAGGAAGGCTCACGGCTCACATGCAATTATTCGATAGTTTGGTACAGGTACATATTCGATAAATTGGTAATATAATAATTTCGGATATAATAGAATAAATTTCGCAAATTTCTGTATCCTATACTATATAATATATTACTAAAATATAAATGTATTCAAATACAAGAAAATATATATATTTTTCGTTAAAATAAAAAATATAATATTGAAAAATAAAAAATATGAATTATTAAACTTACATTTATCTGTCCAAGTTCAAATTTTACTTTGATTGATAATGAAAACAGTTTCGTTTCAAATAGTCATCTTTAAGCACAGCACATAACACACAAATATTTTTTAAGTTCACCAAGTCACATAAATACACAAAATATTAACTACACATGATTAAATTTGTTTAACAAATAATGGAATTTAACTGAAGAAATGTTTTGATTAGTTCATTACATATTACTATTTAAAAATAAAATATTGTTCAAATTTTTCCCTGAAAGTCTATTTCGTCGGTCGTTAGCTATTTGTCCCGCTTTAGAAAATAACCTTTCTGAAGGAACTGAAGTGGCAGGTATGCTTAAATACTTTTTTTGCATCTCATATAATTCTTCAAAAGTTGACTTGTAAGTACTACAGTAGGGAAGAGGGTTTTTCCATCTATCTAGCAGCGGCAAGTCTAAATAGTGTTTTAGCATTAATGCTGCACTTGCAATAACGGAAGGAGAACTTTTCTTCGTCTCGGCCTTTGAGTCAAATAACTCCCATAACTTCTGACGTCTGGCAACAGATTTATTGTTCGCCTGGAATTGTTCGGGTACGTTGTCTTGCTGTATCTCATCATCAGGTAATACTGGGAGATTGTTGGTTTCATCTGGAACTTTGGCACGTAATAAGTTTTCCAGTTCTTTCAAAACTAGATCTTCGGCCTTGTCTGCGTTTTCGTCTAGGCCAAAAGCTGTTTTTTTGAAGCGTGGGTCTAGGAACGTAGCTTTCGCTGCGATTTTATTCGTTTCCCAAGCAGCAAACCTTTTCGAAACCACTGCAATGAGCTTTTCCTTTAGTTTGGTGCCTTCTACAGTCATCGGTGCAATTTGGTTTAGTGCAAATTGTACCCCTCTAACTAGAGGTATTACCATTGAAATTGTTGGGTATTTTTCTCCTGACATTTCTTCGGTCATGGCCTGAATGGGTTGAAGAATCTGGGCACAGTCCATCATCACTGTCCACTCACTGGTATCTAGTGCTCTAGGAGCATTTGGCAAAATTGCTATTGCTGCAGATAGTGGTTCTCTTATTTCTAATAGCCTCTCTATCATGAATAAAGTAGAGTTCCATCTGGTTACTACGTCTTGTTTAACTCGTAGCGTCGGCAATCGCATCTGAGTTTGCAGCTCCCTCAACTTATCTGCTGACAAATTGCTACTTTTAAAATGCGTTACAATAGTCTTACATGTTTTCACTATTTCTTCAAAACGTGCATTGTCACTTATTGCATCTACCACACAAAGATTTAAAGTGTGTGCAACACACGGAACATGCGTTTTAAAAAGACACTTGCTAACGGCATTTTTTATATTTGCTCCGTTATCAGTTATAATTGCAATAATCTTTCCAGAAATACCCCAGTTAGAAAAAATATTAGCCAACGCAGAAGCAATATTTTCTCCAGTGTGGCTACCAGGAATCTCTACCGTGTCGAGAACTGAATTTACTAAATTATCGTTATAAATATAATGGCAAGTACAACTTAAAAATGAATTATTTGTATCGGAAGACCATATATCGGTTGTGATGCCTACACTTTTAACTAGATTAATTTTAGACCGAATATTAGCCGAAATGTCTTTGCATATGTTAGGAATTAAATTGTTCGTTAAAACTTTTCTTGAAGGTAAGTTATAAAGGGGTTGTAATTTTTGAGAATATTCCAGAAATCCTTCGTTTTCGACAATAGAAAGGGGCTGTAAGTCTTGAGCTATCATTTTTACAAGGCTGTAATCTATCGATTTTTTGCTCTGGTCCGTAAGCGAGTTAGATTTAGAAAAGAGTTTTAACTGTCGATGTCGTTTTTGTGAAGGAGCAGGCAATTCAGAAATTGGAAGAGAAACATTTCCTGAAGTTGAAGGAGTTTGGTCAATTGTCACTACTTCCTGTATTTCGCTCCTTGGCGTTTGCCTTTCTTCCATGGCCGAATCTTCTGGTATATCCGAATCTGTAGAAATAGCATGTATATGCTTTCCTTTTAAATGTAACCGCATATTACTTGTATTGTTACAAAATTTAAAATTTTTTTTACAATGTTTGCACATGACACAATTTGTACCAGTTTGTTCAAAATGCTCCCACACTAACGATCTCTTAGGAGCCATAATTGATATAAATTAAATTAAATGCAGAAATAAAATAAAATAACAGTCAATAAATAAATAACACCTTCATAAAAAACTAAATTAAATGAAAATAAAGATACAACATAACACGAAACAAACTACCACTAACGGAAAAACAAAATGAAAACTAACACGTATTCACACTCAAAGAAACAGTAATAAACTATTCACACTTTTTTCCACAGTTACTCGCCAAAAGACAGAATCACATTAACTAAATGAAACCAATATTAAAACTAAAGGAAATCGATCACGTGAAAGCAATACTTACTTTTTATCCGTGGGAAAAGTAAACAGGATGTTTGCAAATGGATTCCAGGAAAGGCAGGAAATCTACCTGCCTCCCTGTCTGGCATATTCGCCGATTCCAAGAATGTCATACTGTACTTCTATTCAATTATTCGATTACTCTTACAAGGCAATATGACTCATTCGTCTAGCTTTTATTCGAATAAAATTTTCGAATAATTATTCGATAGTTTTATTTTATTTTATTCGATTATTCGATTAGTAAAAGTATTCGATTATCCCATCACTAGTACAAATTTGCAGATCTAATTATAAATTGCTCAAATCGGTCTATAAATTGTCCCGTGTATATCCAAGGTCACTAGATAGTAAAGGTTGCCTCATAGTCATGTAAACAAACTCGAACCCTCCTGTCCAGTGACGTCATTGTAGTAAAAAACCGCCGCTACCATGGAAGATGTACAGTATGCAGTTTTACTACAACTACGTCACATCCCCACTCCACTTTTTTTGATATTTCCCGAATGAGGTAACCTTTTCTATCTAGAGACCTTGACCTTCACTATCTAGTGACCTTGGTGTATATCCACATATATATAATATATCTAGAGATAAACACTGTTTGTATACTGTGACTTCACTGCCTTAAATGCACTCCGTAGAAGAAATAATAGCAACATTGAAAAATAGACAACATTTATTTGCTGTTTGAATAAAGTAACACCACTGTCTAATAATATATACATTCGCGTCACTCCGGCCAGAAACGAAGGACTAAATCGAAACTAGCGCTCCACCACTTCTAGCGGCCAGCCAGCAGCTACTTTGCTAGTTAGTGGGTTTTTAACAAGGTCAATAGGGTTTTTAATAGTTTCAGCTATGTTTTTAAAAGCTATGACGCTCAGCTAATTGAATGTTATTGTAGCCCAGATACCTTAATTGTTTAAGGTATCTGGGATTGTAGTTCAACAAGCCATACTGCTCTGGCTGGCCGTTATGAGCACTGGTGTAGCAGTCCACTGTATGTCTTATGGCAGTGGCGGGACTTTGTATATTAGACTATGGTAACATCCTGAACCATAAAAACACAAACAATACGGTAACTCAAAACAAGTTATAATTATTTCACTATCCTTATTTATGTACATTTTTGTGACATCCTCAGTTGATTAGTCATCAGAATATATCATATTTGTCACCTCATTTTCCTTGGTAGTATAAAAAAACATCGTCATCTTTATCCAAAATGAATGACAAGCTCGCCTTTATCTACAAGGGCTATCAGTACAGTGTAGGATTACGTTTTTGTTGTGTAGTACAGTAGTTTCAAGTATAGGTTAATTGGAATTAAATTTATAAAGATGTTTCCGACTTTGATATTTACTAACTTCTTACGGGAAGGCAAATTTCAGTTGCAAACCACCAAAAATCGGTTGCAGACTAAATTTGCATTTGTTGGTAATTTTCAATAATTTTGGTCTGCAATTCGAGTTGTAAACTTCAGTGTAAATCCGGCTTAAGGGGATTCCCTACTGAAAATAGGGGTTTTATATAATGGGCCTTTTTTATTTATGAACCATTTTGCTTAAAACAATTTCCAGATGAATTCACATGACATACCTAAGCCTCAGAATTTATTCCCGGACTCATTGACACCGAAAAATAGTAAAAACCCCTATAGTGTGAATTAAAGGTTTTTCCCAATTTTACTTTATGAGTTGTCAAAATTTCAAACTTAGCTCATGAAGTTCCTTTTTGAACTCATGGATTGATGCTCTATAACTTTTAGGGAGGGGGTATTGATAAAATTTGATGTTGGAAAGTTACAGCACATTGAAAATGGGTAAAACACAGTTTTTGGCAAAGTTGGAAAAATTTGCTGTTTTTTTATCCCATAAAAATCGAACTACAGGACCAATTTTACATTTTGTTTTTTTAATCGACGCAAAATTTTGTCCTCTTTAATTTATTAATATACTGTTGTTTACAAAATATGCACCGTTTTCGAGTTATAAGAGAAAAACTGGAAAAAGTCCGAAAATTTCGAGGTTTTTTGCCCCCCCCCCCACTTTCGAGGTCGCAAAATTAGATTTGGCATACCCACATCATACAAAAGGATCCTAGAAAAAAATCTTTTCCCGCAATTAATGTAAACTGAAATCCCCTATATTGCATTTTTTTCATACTCCCAGCAGTTCGCAAACTGAACTACATGCGTTTAGCGTCAAGTAATATTATACCTCCTGTTTGTTTTACTATTTTTATTTTCCTCCTGGAAAAATACTTTTCAATCTAGGTTGCAAAGTAAATCAGCTGTTGTAGGCTATGTTTGAACAATTTTGATTGTTGTGCTGTTCTTGGTGGCACAAACGCGAACTACAATACTATCTGGAATATACAGAACGTTTGAGAACTAGATTGTACTGTTAACACGTTTTGTTTAGTAAAACCTTTGATTATGGACAATAAATTATGTATAATCAAGGGTAAAACCATCGACCACATAAGACCAATAGATGGAGCATGCCTATAAAGCTAATACTATCACTATAGCGGGTGAAGCCAGGTCGGCCATCTTGCCTGGGTCAGAAAGACATAAACGGCGCTCTCAACTTTGAATTATGCCAATGCTCTCGTTTCACTCAACCTGTGATTTAACATACTTAGAGTAAAGTTAAAATTTTTAAACTTCGCAAGTGTAAAGTTGACAAGTTGTGGGTGCTAATGAAAGGAATTAAAAATCAAATAACACTACTTTAGCCTTTTTAACACAAAAATAACTTTAACTTTTTATATACATTTTTAATCATGACATAAAAAAGTTCGATTGCTACTACTTTTTTATTTTTTGGTCAGGTACGTTAAAAAACGGTGGAAATTGTAGCCTTAGAACTGAATTTTACTAATCCTATTTTTTTTATTTGCTCCTTTAGTTTCGTAGATAACTCAGTTAAAGTTAAAAAGTTTTGCCGCGGCGGAAAGAGCGTTCCGCCCATCGACCTGCAAGTGTTGGTATGGCAAATTCGTTGTAGATACTGCATGTATATTATTTGTATTAACAACTACTGTAATGACATTTTTGTGATAACTAGTATATTACTAATACTATATCAATAAACAAAGTTTAGTTTTTGTTAATGTCTGGTACTTTAACGGGAAAGTTTTCATTTCTGAAATACCGTTTAATATTTTATGGCGTCTCAATTATTTTTTTTAAATTTTAGATATTGTCATAAATTTTTAATTAGTGGACTAGAAATATTGATTGTACTGAAAAGCATTAATTAAGCCTGGCATTATTTAATACAAATTGTTTAGTATCTATTGACATAATATTAAAATTAAGTAATTATAAGTATATTAGAGATCCGAAAATACTTTGAAAATAAAATCTTTTCTTACATTACCTGAAATTGTCGTATATAAATGTTATATTGAAAAAGTATAGGACATAAAGACAATGAAAAAATATGTTTTAAAAGTTTATTTTTACAATGTAAAGTAGTAAAAGTTTAAAATCTATAGTATGTGAACACTAATCGAGCAAAGAATATAATATTGGATAGAATCAAATCACATAGTTGTATATAGCCTAATAACATGAAAAGATTTTAATTTTCTTTGTGTTCAAAATTTGATAATATAGTTCTTTTTATTGGTGATTACAATGAAGTTTGAAAGTGAAACATAGGCTACTAATATACAAATATTTATACTATTTTTAAGGTTCGAAATATAATGATAATCTTACATAAGTGCTACTATTATTGATTATTAGTAAATACAAACAAGTTTGATTGCTGAATATGGATTACAAACATTAAATAATTTGTACAATTCTATTTCACAAACATGTTCACTGGCCCATAAATGTAATTGCTTTTGAAATGTGATTCCTTAACTTTGTTTTGTGCATGGTTTCGGTTATTGTTTTGAAATAATGATGCAGCCTAATTTTGAAAAACCATTTGCAAATTGATTCAAGTGTGATACAAAATGCATTCGAAACTATGTAAAGTGAGGTTATGTTAGCGATCTCGGCAGGTTCCCTGTGCGAATGACAATAGCAAAGGCTAGAGCTACTGGCGTTGACGCTCGCGTCTAGAATGAGTCATGCCTGTCCGCCGCCATCTTGTCTGGGACAGGTGGACAGCTCGACTTCACCGGCCGACTAGCTATGCTCCATCTATTGGTCTTACGTGGTCGATGAGTAAAATATAGCTTTTTTTAAACTAAAACACTAATTTAAAATACAGCTGTGTGAAAACCGTAATTTACGGGTGCAACGTTTACTAAGTCACTCACTAAGTAAACTGAGCTGCGCCTAAGACCTCAAATGTTTTATTTCATGTGACAAACTCAAGTTTGCAATATTGTAATAAGAAAAAAATAAAAGTACTCGGAAATTGCTGAAGACAAACACAGTTCAATTTAATCGAACCATCATCAAAAACAACACGCCTACGAACCAGGAAAATCCTGTGAAACTGCTCTACATAGTCTGGTGGGCAGAATCGAGGATCCCCTGGCAAGGAAGAAAATAGCCCGGTGCGCTTTCTTGGACATAGAATGCGCATTCGACAACACATCATTTGACTCAATAGTGCAAAAACTTCAAGAGAGAGATGTGGACCTGGCCGTAACAAGGTGGGTGCACTCCATGCTACGAAGCAGGCGCATACAAAGCTCCCTACTTGGTGAGTCGTTTGAGGTCACGGCTACAAGAAGGTGCCTACAGGGAGGAGCTTGGTGGTCGATGGTCTCCTTACAGAAATCACCCAGTCAGGAACATACATCCAAGGCTATGCAGATGACTTAGCAATCTTGGTTATTGGTAAAAGTGATGACACTGTCTTGGATATCATAAGCAGAGACCTGAGACGTGTTAAAAACATGGTGTGCAGGCGTCAACGTTAATCCCAGCAAAACCACTAAAGTTTCCTTCAAAAGGAACTCAACAGCTCTGGGGAGGATATCCATGGACAACACCCGGTTGAACATTTCCGCGTCGATGAAGTATCTTGGAGTAATTCTTGATCAAAAGCTAACGGGGAATGCATACCTGGACAATTTGATTATTAAGGCAAAATGGGCACTACTGGCAACCAGACGCTTTATTAGAACTAACTGTGGTCTCAAACTTCATATGGCCCTTTGGCTGTATGAATCTGTGATCAGACCCCAAATTACATACGGAGCGGTGGTTTGGTGGATGAAATCATGCCAAACTGCTGCAGATAACAAACTAATAGGTCTACAACGAGTTGCACGCTTATGCAGAACTGGAGTTTTCAGAAATAGCACTACAGCGGCTATGGAAGTGCTTCTTGGACTTCCGCCTCTAAACATTTACATAATGTCGGAGGCAAGGAAGTCTGTATACAAACTAACAGGTGTGAATGAATGGCGGAGGGGCATACCTGGAGCAGGACATTCTGACATTGTAAACACCGTACTTAAAAGTTCGTTAGACATGGTGATTGACGCAATGCACATCGAGTAAGTTTTCTATAGACCCTTTACAGTAATCCTCGGAAGACTGGAAAGGAATCATCAAACCAGGATCTGCCAAAGAAACTCTAGTCTGGTACACAGACGGGCAGCAATTCTGGCTATGGCGTATACAGCGCATCATCAAGGACAAACACCAGTCCGAGTATTGGGATGCGCTGTAGTGTCTTCCAAGCAGAAATCTTAGCAATCACTGCTTGCGCCCACTTAGGATTGTTGAAAGGATACAGGAATAGTCATAATATTATCCTAATACTCTTTGATAGTCAAGCAGCATTTAAAGAGCTAGACTCAGTACAAGTCACATTCTTTCCACATTAAATATGGTGGAATTGAGATGGGTGTCAGGACACCGGTGGCAGTCCAGGAAATGAGATAGGAGATGCTCTTGCAAAGGAAAAAGCATCTGCACCATTCGTAGGGCCGGAACCAATGTGCTGCATTAGCCGTAGCACAGCCAAGAGCGCAGTAAAAAACTGGCCCAGGAAGCAGCAATGCCAGAGATGCTGTAGATTACTCATGCACACGCAGAGTAAACGATCAAGGGACCAAATGATAAGCTTACCAAATCCATAGTCAAGTTAAACCGACCACAGGTCAAAAGAGCCTTGGACTCAATACTGAACATGGTCAGTTCAGGAAACTCCTAGCAACAGTAGGAATACTTGAAGGCAACCAAAAACGCTGTCGACTTTGTAATCAAGCAGAAGATTCAGCAAGACACGTTATATTTGAGTGCGAGATCCTGGAGCGTAGGAGGGGGCTCTTTGGAATCCAACAACCAGGGGACGAAGAAGACACATATTTGGTGGAGAAAATCCTGGACATCATAAGGGATACAGGCTTCTAACGTGCTAGGCCACCAAATGGCTTTGAACCGAGTACTTCTATGGTATTTTACACTTTGATCGATTTTATGGGAACCAAGCGAGCTATAAGATCGTGTAAAAAAACAAAATGTGCAGAATAACATCCCACATTTATATTTGTAGAAAAAAACTCAAAAAAAATTCATTCTCGTTGGAAAATTTTCAAAAAATACTTCCCGTTGTTGGATTTTTTGGTTAACGAACTCATCCGAGCGACGTAGACAACCAACATGTGTACCAAATTTGAACCAAATCGGACTTAAAATGCGGCCGCTAGAGTGCGAACACATATATATGATTTTTAATGACACCCCAAAACATGTTCTGGGGACCTTGATCGGTGCTCATTTGCTACTCCCGACCTTGGGCCTTACCATAAGGGCCACTGCAATAGCTCATTTCATTTCGCTAAAAAAGTAATAAAACACAGTCAGCCAAATCCTGTTCTATGAAAATCTTTGTAAATATAATGTAAAAAATACCACACACAACAATTGGATATTGGTTGGGTAGAGTGTGGGTGGATCTCAATGTGCAACATGGTAAGTACTGGGTCATTTTGTTCTAGCAAAAGAGCGAAGAGTTGGTAAATATTTTTTTTTTCTAAGACGTTGCGTGGACGGACGGATAAAATTAAATTGTTGATCAGAATTTAATTGATTTAGGTGACTTAAGCCATAAAACAAGCATACAAAACTAAAGCGTGTTTATTTTAAAGGTTTTAACTTTAAAAATTTACCAAACAGGCACAATTTTTTAAATTTTTCATTAAATTGAAGTACGTTGCATGAACGGAAGATGTTAACCGATGTAAATGTTATTATGACGTTTTCCTTCTTATTACAATATTCAACTTTTCCGCACAAAAGTGTTCCCTACTTTGCACCCTTGTTACACAAATAACTATTTCCTCTATCTATTACTTTAAAAGGTATTTTCTGCTTCATTAATAAGTTAGAAAGAACTACTATCATCTGGCAGGGGGTGGAAAAGGGCCGATATAAAAAGCATTGAGTTTACTTGGTCACCTGCCTCTATAGCTGGGCTGGAAAGTATACTGAATGCTTTTTATATGGTCACTTCCCCCTCCTCGCTGAATCATAATATGGTAAAACAACTGATGAAACAACAATGTGTTTGTGATTCTTGGCATAACCTCATTGTTTTTTTGTAAATATGAATGTCCATGTTTTAATATAGTTTCTGCCATAGTAAAATGCAAATTATTTATTAAAGCTTGATGAATAATGTTGTGCGTCTTAGGGGGGAGAAAGTATTTTATAATCGCTGTCGAGAAAATTACTTTCATTTCCTTTCAGGGCAACAAAGTATTAAGACACAAATACTGTTACTATTACAATGATCAATGTTCCATCCTTTTTTCTCAAAATGTGTTAGGTTTCAGATTTTGATTCAAAATAAAATTTTTGAAGGCCTTTTATCTTTATAAAGGCTTAACAAATTTGTTGCCTTTAGTTTCTTCTTCCTTTTTAATGAGAACTTTCTTTAAGCATGAATTTTCTTTTTACTGTACGAAATAACCACTTTTAGCTGAAAGCTTCTCGACTGTAAAGGGTTCGATTTACCTTCAAAACAGTCAATTGACTTGTAGATTTCCACATGCTCTTCTTTGTTAATAATGGATAATCACTTTGTCCGCAGCCCAGAAACTATGCCCTTTTTCTGGAAATACAACTTGAATGGTTTCTGTATTGCTTTCCGTCTTCCATAAGATATGCATTTGATATCTGAATTACTTCCAGGATAGGTTTACAAATTAGGGGTTTCAATCCCAGGATTCGGGATCCTGGACCATTTTAAGGTCCCGTCAATCCTGGGATTAGCTAAGTAAAGTCCAATTCCAAGATTTTCGGGATTGATAATTAGATTAAAAAACATGAAATTCATAGATTTTCTCGTAAATTATGTTTTACTTGTTATTTTCTATGTGAACCTGTTTCTATGATGTACAATGTGCAGTAACTATTTTTATTACAAAATTATTGTAATCCAATAAAACGTTAATTAATTAAAAGATAAAAATACGATCATTTATGTCAAAACTTAGAACTGATGATGTCAAACTGCGAATTTTTAGTAGCTTACTTAGAGTATTATTTTGTTTGTGTGTTTTGTTATTATATGAGAAATTAAAATTACATTAGATATTTAGTTTCAAAGTTTTTTTCATTAGTTTAAGTTAAAAAATGTTTGTACTTTTACATGTTTTTCTGTTTTTTACAGTGTTTACTTCACTTCGAATATAATATGTAACTAGCTCTTTTACGCTTGTGTTCGTTCAGCATTTAAAATATATATTACTAAAGTTTGTTCCATAAATAAATACCAATTTCATATGTTGTTGTTTCGATAGAACTCCTAGTTCCCAGTAGCCTAGTTAACGAATGCCCAAAAGGTGGGTCTAGAAGGAAAATCAATAAGCAGAAAGACCAACTATGGTACCTTGTTTGGGGTACCTAGTAGTATAACATACTAAAAGTCCTTGACCTTAGGGGTGACGGAAGAGGGGGGAGGGGGTTAAAGGTCCCATTTTTTGCCTATATCTCAGTAGGGGTTGGTCCTACAAAAAATTCACACGTATACAAAATTAAAGTTGACAAAATTCTCTAAATTTTTCATACGTATAGTATTTTTGCTATCTGTAACTGTTAATGAGATGTACACTCTCGAAAATCGGTAATTTTCAAAAAAAACGTTTCTTTGCATTGGAATACTTTATTATTTGTTCCCCATGCGGTCTACCCTTGTGAGCTCTCTCGAGTTCTTATTTCGAGTTGAGATAAGAGTTCATAGAAAGTCAAGTTATTGTGTATTTTGCCTCAGTATATTATTTTATTTTATTATTACTATTATGTTGCTATGTCGTCGGAAAAATATTTTGTTTCTCGCTTTAGTTGAGTTAGTTTATATGTCATACGTCTGTAGGAAGTCGAATTATTGTGTTTTTGCCTTTATATTTTATTATTATTATATCCGGTATATGTTATTAGTATTGAATGCGGTATATTATTGTTATTATATCCGGTATATTTTATTATTATTATATCGCAATGACATTTCTTTGTAAAATGGCCTTTATCAGTGAAGCTGTTACTTTTGCTCTCACACAGGACACTTTCCTACCACTTTCGTACAAGTTCTCATCACAAACAAAATACTTTTGCGTCAACATTGCGATATAATAATAATAAAATATACCGGATATAATAATAATAAAATATAAAGGTGAAAAACACAATAATTCGACTTCCTACGGACGTATGACATATAAACTAACTCAACTTAAGTTAGAAACAAAATATTTTTTCAACGACATAGCGACATAATTGTAATAATAAAATAAAATAATATACTGAGGCGAAATTCACAATAATTTGACTTTCTATGAACTCTTATATAACTCAACCACAGCGAGATAAGAACTGGAGAGAGCTCATGAGGGTAGACCGCATGGGGAACAAATAATAAAGTATTCCAATGCGAAGAAATGTTTTTTTTCTAAAATTACCGATTTTCGAGAATGTATATCTCATTAACAGTTACAGGTAGCAAAAATACAATAGGTGTGAAAAATGTAGAGAATTTTGTCAGCTTTTTAATTTTGTATACGTACGTATTTTTGGTAGGACCAATCCTTACTGAGATATAGGCAAAAAATGGGACCTTTAACACCCCTCCCCCCTCAAACGCCACCCCTAGGGTCAAGGACTTTTAGTATGTTATACTACTAGGTACCCCAAACAATGTACCAAAGTTGGTCTTTCTGCTTATTGACTTTCCCTCTAGAATCATTCATTGACTGGGCTACAGCCCCAGGTCAGGCAAACCAGTCTTATAGGTTTAATATACAAGTTATTAAAAAAAGGTTATTAGGTAACTGTTGGTAAAACTTTGACGTCTTAGATATACCAGGAAAATTTAAATCTAATATACAGTTTAAGGTTATCAGAGAAAAATTAATAAACCAGAATTCTGGGACTACCAGAGATTAACCCCCGGCAATCTCGAAATTCCAGGAATGAGAAAGTGGTTTGGGATTAAAACCCCTATTTACATTGTTTAACAGGAACTAAACATTTACAATTTACAAACAATCTGGAGTAAACTTACAGCATTTAAATCTGGCAGAACAAGGCAAGATATGTTGGTTCCTTTTGGCTGCCCATACCTATTCGGTTTACTTATATCTCCTTTTTTGTTGTTTACTAGTTATTTCCCCTAAATCCATCACTGACTACATCCAGATAATAGATCATCCTCCATTACATAGCAATTTTAATGAAACTTCACTGAAAATTAAAACCACACTCTAGTAAGATAATACTAACTTAAGAGAAAATAAACTCAACAGTGAAGAAATTGGTGTGATGTTCTGTTGCTGATGCTCATTGAAGACAGAAAACCGCTCTGTAAATGGCAACTGAGGAAGAGTTCACCCACATAGTTCGGAGTAAACTCATTTTGAACAAAAGTGTAATTTCCCTACGTTTTTTCAAATGGGTTACATTTTTGTATTGATTTAAACTATTTTGTATTGTTCAATTTACTTTATTAGCGAATTTCCATAGGAAAAATGAGCTATTGCAGTGGCCCTTATGGTGAGACCCAAGGTCGGGAGTAGCAAATGAGCACCGATCATGGTCCCCAGAACACGTTTTGGGGTGTCAAAAAAATTAATATATATATATATATATATATATGTATATATGTGTTCGCACTCTAGCGGTCGCATTTTAAGTCCGATTTGGTCCAAATTTGGTACACGTGTTGGTTGTGTAAATGGCTCGGACGAGTTCGTTAGCCAAAAAAATCCAACAACCGGAAGTAAGTTTTTTGACCGGAAGTAACTATTTTTTGAGATTTTTACTAAGAGAATGAATTTTTTTTAGAGTTTTTTCTAAAAATATAAATGTAAGATGTTATTCTGCACATTTTGTTTTTTTACGCGACCTTATAGCTCTCTTGGTTCCCCCAAAATCGATCAAAACGTGAAATACCATAGAAGTACCCGGTTCAAAGAAAATGTGGTGGATTCTACCGTGGGGCTGGCGTGCGAAGCACGCAATGCTTTGTGTGTTGAAAATACCCCTAATACGAGGTTTGGCGTGCGAAGCACGCAATGCATTGTGTATTGAAGACAATCCCAATATGTGGAATGGCGTGCGAAGCACGCAATGCTTTGTGTATTGAAGACAATCCCAATATGTGGAATGGCGTGCGAAGCACGCAATGCTTTGTGTATTGAAGACAATCCCAATATGTGGAATGGCGTGCGAAGCACGCAATGCATTGTGTATTGAAGACAATCCCAATATGTGGAATGGCGTGCGAAGCACGCAATGCTTTGTGTTATTGAAGATACTCCCAATATGCGGAATGGCTTGCGAACCATTTTGCAGCTATTCAGCACCGTCGTGAATAGACCTATTTCCCAAATTGTTGGTCGAAACCCTAAAATATCGGTCTATAAACTTAATTTTGGAAATTTGCTCAACTCACGTCAGCGGTTCAGCTGCGTGGTCGAATTATTTTTTCCTTAGTTTAATTGTTGAAATAAAATACCAAGTAAAATACTCTTGGTCCTGTAAACAGGAAAATGTTAACTTCCACCATTGCCGCTTTTAATATTTATGATTAAGTTTTCAAGGAATATTTAAGACATTCTCATTGTTTTTACTTTCTCACTATACTGTACGTGTATAGAGAAAGTATAGTGATTGCAAAAAAAAATTATGTTAAGATTTTTGTGGAAATATCCGTTTAGAGACCCCCTAAGCAGTGGCGGATTTACTTACTTGGGGGCCCGTCACACCTTGACTTTTAGGGGCCTCTTGTCTGCTGTTAAAAGTTAACCTTTTACATTTACCCGTAGGAATGAATTTCGATAATTAACACTTGTATGTTGTAAATAAGTTTATTAACTATCACTACAGGCTTTAAATTTACATTGGGAAATATTTTATTCAATTAGGCCTTTATGAATGTATAGAGAACGTAATTTTATAAAATGTTTTCAAGGATCCACTGGGAACAATAGTAGTAATAATTTTGATATTAATAAAATTTAAGAAAACAAAAACTGTTCTTAATATCAACATTTTTAATAATTTTTTTTCTGGCTTTCTGAGCAGCAAATGTGTCTTATCAGTTTGTCATAACTGATATTTTTCAAAGTTTCACTTTCTATATAGGCTACAGGATTGCCAAGTTTTTATCCTCTTTAAAACACTAAAGGATCTTTCACCCGAAGCATTGGATATTAAAATTGTAAGAAAGATTTTCATGATCGTTTCTAGATTGTGAAAGGTTTCTTTGAGCCCGTCGTTTGTCACTATAAGCTTATACCATTTTCCTGGACAATTCTTACTCACGTTCGTTCCTTCATCTAAAGTATTTGTAGTCTTGGTTTCTTCAAAGATATTCAGGAACTCATTAAAGTGTTTGAACTCAACAAAAGTGACCTGTCGACGTCATTAGAATAACATTTCCACTCTCACTTTCTATCCCTTCCTTGTAAAATTACTTCGTTATCTGTTGAGGATGGAGTTTACAAATTACATTCTTTTTTTCATCCGTTTGATTTCATCTTCACTGCATAGTTTTTATACTAATTTCAATGAATTTTGGGCTGCACTATCTATTGCTGAGAAATCTTCACATACATCCAAAACATTAGTTTTATAAAGAAAACAGTTATTGAAAAAACAACAATTAAGGAAAAACCTAAAATATTTTGAAATTTTAATATTCAAATTTGGGGCCCCCAGGATCGCTGGGCCCCTCGCACCTGCGACATGTGCGATACGGTAAATCCGCCATTGCCCCTAAGTTCAAAAAAGTGTTTTTTACAAAATGTCTGTATGTATACAAAGCTAGAGAGAAAATTATTCGATCGATTTCAAACAAATTTGCACCAAACATGTCAATTACGCCTGTAAAGATAAAAAAAAAGATTTTGAAAAACAACCCCTTTTTGGTCAAAAGAACAAAAAAAAATCAATTATTTTTTTATAAAAAAACAGCTTAACGATTTTGATAAAATTTGGCTTATTTGTAGCCCTTAATGTACCCTAACTATTCGATTGATTTCAAACAAATTTGCACCAAACATGTCAATTAAGGCCTGTAAAGATGCAAGGGAAAAGATTTTGAAAAACAACCCCTTTTTGGCCAAAAGAACAAAAAAAATCTATTATTTTTTTATAAAAAACAGCTCTAACGATTTTGATAAAATTTGGCTTATTTGTAGCCCTTAATGTACCCTACTACATGCAAAAAAACAGCATCTTTCTAAAAATTCTCGTTCAGCTAATAATATTTATTAGTTACTCTCCTACTTTAATGTATCCCCTCTCCTACTTTAATACAATTATGAAGTCACAGTGAATCTGTTTAATAATTTAAATATGTTTGTGAGAAAGTATGTGCCAGTTTCTGGTACCGTTTTTTCCTTCACTGTAATGTGCATCTTTGTATGGACATAATACTGACAAAATTCAAATTCTACCTCTTTTTTACTTCTAAGCATTACTTACAATAAAAAAGGTTGTATGAGAAGATACTACCCCCGATTAATAATTATTATAAAAGCATAGAATGTGTTTTAATTGCGGATAAGTGACACATTAAAAATATAAACTCAGAAAATTTATGGGTCATAGATTTTCTATTTCTTGTCTTTAGAAATAATTTCCTTAATTAAACTTCAAATTTCGTTTCTATAGATTGATATACAGTACTTAATTGTATTAACATAGTCTGGAGTATAACCAGGTTTATGGAGTTTAACTGAGTCTGTAAGACTACACTTTGAAAACTAGGCAAATGAACTGAAGAGTAAGAAATATTCATACTCATTTTTAACAGTATGGTAATTATTATTTACATTTAATTAGGTCATTACAATAAAATTTTGTTTAATCATCTATTACGCTACAACTGATCAATTGAACTAACAAACACTCAACTAAATATCATAGTGAATAAAATCTCTTTTTTTTTAAATGTATTTACTCTGTTTAAAATTATTATTTGAATTCAATCTACCTATCTTGTTTTGATTTCATAGAGGGTGAACTCAAATTTGTTTCTTATACAATATTTAGTAATAATTGAGATTTTCAAGTAAATAAAATGACAAGGTAAAAAACACATATTAGTACCATTTAAAAATATTTCCAACTTTTATTTTTTGTATACAGTAATTTAGTTACAAATACCATAATTTTTCTGGCGGTCATAAAGATAGAGGTCAATGGCGCTCAGGTACACAAAGCCCCCGGTGTACCTTGGCCAGACGGACCGCTAATCTCACCAATACATTTAGGTTGCAGGAGTGTAATCAAATGATGTTTTTACTACTGGAGAATTTGTATTTGTGCAAACAGACGATACTGAATATTTTTTACATTAAATTATACTTAAATAAAAATAACAATTGTATTAGTTTGTCCCAACTTTTGATAACACAAATGTAATGTCATTTTGATAAATTCGTTACTTTTCCATTGAGTTCGGTTTTTCTTGTAGCATAAAAGCATCATAGTTATATTAAGACTAGCTGACCCGTACGGCGTTGCCCATGGTGGTTGGTATTTTCAGTATTTTTAACGTAATTGCATTCTTTTTAAGTGTTCAGTCAGTAAGTGGTATTTGGCTTTTATATATATAGATCTCAAATAATAAAAGCACTATTGTCATAATAATAAAAGATCAGAAATTATGATTTTAGTAACTTTGATCCCCCCAAACCCCTCCTAAAATTACGAAATTTTTCAAACCCTTTCTTAGTGAGCACCTATGGCCCTAGAGGAAGCTACATTCCAAATTTCATTCCAATCCGTTCGGTAGTTATGAATAAATCGTGATTTAATAACTTTGATCCCCCCAAAACCCCCCTAAAATTTCGAATTTTTTGAAACCCTTTCTTAGCGAGCGCCTATGGCCCTAGAGGAAGCTACATACCAAATTTCATTCCAATCTGTTCGGTAATTTTGGAGAAATCGTGATTTAGTAATTTTTACCCCTCAAACCCCCCTAAAATTTCCAATTTTTAAAACCCTTTTTAGTGAACACTTATGACCCTAGAGGAAGCTACATACCAAATTTCATTTCAATCCGTTCTGTAGTTTTGAAG
>JAGFPH010001414.1:159145-197653 GCA_018207615.1 Philaenus spumarius
AGTGAGCACCTATGACCCTAGAGGAAGCTACATACCAAATTTCATTCCAATCCGTTCGGTAGTTTTGAAGAAGTAATTTTTTAATAACTTTGATCCCCCAAACCCCCCTAAAATTTCAAATTTTTTCAAACCCTTTCTTAGTGAGCACCTATGGCCCTAGACGAAGCTACATACCAAATTTTATTCCAATCCATTCGGTAGTTTTGAAGAAGTAATTTTTTAATAACTTTGATCCCCCAAACCTCCCCTAAAATTTCGAATTTTTTCAAAACCTTTCTTAGTGAGCACCTATGGCCCTAGAGGAAGCTACATACCAAATTTCATTCCAATCCGTTCGGTAGTTTTTGAGAAATCGTGATGAGTGAGTCAGTAGGTTTTGGCTTTTATATATATAGATTTATTGCAATAGGATTAGTTGAATTTATATTATTGAAAATTTATCATTGTTAAAGTTTATATTGAGATTTCAGTTACTTTACTGAATACATATTTATACCTGCTACATTGTAACTCTTACTCATGTGTTTTCCACATTCCTCACCGACACCATTTGTTTGTTTTTACAGCTGGCTTTTGTACAATATTAATTGGTCCACCTTTGATTTATACTAGTAAAGATGTGTGTTTGGTTTGGTTCCGAGTTAATATTTTTATCAAATTTATGTGTAAGTAAAGATGTGTTGTATTAGGTGTGTATTTTGGAAAGCACAATTAGTGCCGTGTAATTAAAACATACCATTAGATGAAATCTTAATAATTCATAATGAATTAGGTATCAAAAAGTTATGTAACTATTTCACATACATAAATAGTACAGTACAAGTATTTTAGTACAAGCGTGCAGTTAAAAGTAAATTTTAATGTATCCTCAGTGTCAATAGCCATTTTGCCAACAGGTCGGTCCTGTGCTACGCGGGTGTAAGATCCTTTTATGATATCCCACTCTGTAAAGTTTAAATTATCTGTAACTAGGAATTTAAAACATTTTAATTAAGAGAATGATGGATTATAAAGGAAAATAAATATACATTGCAAACAATTGAAATCATAACAGACAAACTGATACTGTAATAACGTACATTTAATGAAATTATGGCAGCATCAATACAAATTGCGATCTATAGATTTACAATCCTAGAGTAACTATTGACCATATTTTATCATACAATACTGTAATGAATCTAGGATGTGTATCTTCACTGACTCAGCACCTTTATAATTTGATATGATTTAACAATAATAGATTTATTAAAAATTCTAACAATAAGATAGATTAATTATGTAAAACTGAAAATTATGACCCAATTTCTTTTTTTTAATAATTTTAGTACAAAACTAATCTACAACACTAAACTTTAAAATTATTTCAATGAAAGAAAAAAAACCCACAAAATTAAATAACAACAATAATTATTATACATTAGTGGAAATTTAATAATTACAGGAAATGATTGTATTAAATAATCTTATTAGCAAATATTAATACATCTTTTCAATTAAATAAATACAATAGTTGCATAGATTAATAACACTTAAGACTTTGCTGCAGTGAAGCAATCGGCGAATCCACGTGAGAATTCGTTAAACTTAAACATATTTATTGCTGACATTTTTCATCTCAAAATTATTGTTTTAAAGAACTTCTTATGAACTTGGTTGTTTTCCTTTAACAATTTTTGTAAATGGATAAATTAAGTCGATACTTATTAATAATTTAAAATTAGATAATATAGTGTTGTTACTCTTGTCTTTGCTACAATGTGGAGAGGGCACAAAAATATGTTTGAAAATAAGTAATTATATCGGTAAATTCGTCATTTTTGTGTAAATAAATATTTCCTTGCTGTTATTATTAATTTACAAAGTAATTAAATAAACAGAGAATGTTCATCTTTATTATTTTATGAAATATAAACTGCTGATTATAACAATGTCAGCAATTATTGCGTGTTTAAAAATGTGCAATGTTTAGTTTGTAACATTATTTTAAAATTTGTATCTACAGTTTAATATTTAGGAAGTAAATTTTGTTTGTCTATATTTTTAATACTAACAGCTTTGATCAAAATTTTACCTACTCGGTCATGTTCATTTATCAGTGTTACAAGTATAGGTTGAATATTTATATTTGAAATTTTTAAATAACATTTAAAAACTTAAAGGCACTAATCACAGAAAAGGAAACATTGCTATCTTAAATGGGTTTTATTTATCTCCCGCATATTTAACTCCAACAGATGTACAGAACATGCATGCTACGATATCGAGTTGGAGGCTCGTCTTTTGATTTGCTAAGGTCTGGAAGGGGAAAAGTAGGAACAAAAAAAGGCTTACCTGAATTGTATTGGGAAGCAAGATCCAAAATGGCATAGGAAGAAAAGAATTGGAAAATTTCATAGAAATTAAAGAAAAGTATTTATTTATTATAAATGTCAAATTTAATGATATAATTATTTTCAACATATTTATTTACCTTTCACAGAGTTGCAAAATCAGTAGTCTATACAAAAATTCAATAGCAAGTGAATCAAAAGTAATAGAAATACCCTTTAGATGTTATCATGAGGATTTCAGAAGTAGACAGTTCACTTTATCAATAACATTGTGTCCAAGCAACATGCTCATCCACCGATTGCACAATGAATTATTCATCTAAAACCTCAATAAAATCCCCGATAATGTTACGTTTTTTTTAAACCATTATTTGTGTTAGTATTGCCTGTGGTTTTCGATTCCTGTTTGTATGTAGTTATATTTATATAATTTAAAAAATAATAACATAATTCCTCATAAATTGTTTATTTCATTAAATGTGTCATCCTGAGTGACACTTGAACTACGACTGGCAAATTATAACACTCTAGTTGTAGCTCAAGTACACTGAGGACGGCTTTCTTGTTGAAACGCACAATTAAATTGTGAAAAATTGTGTTCATTAAATTGAGAAAGTAAGTTGATACATAGTCTCAAAGTATTGTGTATTATATTTCGCATAGATAAATGATGGTAAAGTATTCAAAAACTATTATAAAATATGAATAATTCATCTTTAAAAACAAACTTTCAAGAAAATCTACATCATGGTAGTTGTTCAGACTTGCACAATTGATGACTGTACCTCTTGCTTGGAGTCATGTTATTGACTAAGGAAATGTTCATGTGAGGTTAACCCACTGGCAGTTCCCTCTACCCCGTAATAGTAATGTCACACTATGTTAGACTTACAACTGGTAAAGATTCTTAGACTATGTTCATTTATGTACCTACAATAACAGTAATTAATTTTAAACTTCTGCATTCAAATGTTCTTTAAAATGAAGTATATTAATTATATAGGATGAAATTGTACAACATAAAACATGTTTGTGTAGGTTAGAGTCAACGGTGGCACTGCAGAGTCCCAATGACTTAACAAAGTTGGTGTGTACTTTATTTTCTCCCCAAATATGTATAAAATATTAACAAGGTTTTGAGTTTTACAACTAGCATGGCACTAAAACATAGGTTTTGAAAACAACTATTCATATTTACATAAATTCATAGTTCAACCAATTTTTACAACCAAAGTTTTTGGATTAAATTATTGAGTAACAACGATAAAATAGTTTGATTTCTTCTTATTTTATATATTAAGGATAAAATTTGTAATGTACATTATAACGGTCGTCTAAGACATAACACAACATGTAAAGTAAATGTGTACGTTATTATCAAGCAATATTATCACAAGAAGGATTCAATACCTTGCAAAGAAATAACAATGTTCAACTACTGTATAAATGCAATAAACAAGCACTTATTATGTGTCTAGTGGCTGGCTAACTATATTAGGTGACGAGTCTTTTATTTGGCGTGTTGATTTCATGCAAGCTTTTATGCTTTACGCACACAATTTATAAACAAGTGGTCCCACTTTCCGTCAAGTCTTGTATTCTCTGCCTCTTCGCGACGACACTCTTTTAGTTTATCAACACTATCATGGCACTGAGAATTTTATACTATATTAATATTACTGACTTAGTAGCTACTTGACAATTTAAATATCCTTACGACTAAGTTTAATATACCGTTGAGTTTAAAATTAAGAACAACAGAAAAACCAAAAGAGGAAATCTAAGGAAAGTAAGTAACAGATACTTTAAACTTGTATTTAATAAATTGATTTAAACAAAACTGTTTTCAATTTAGTCATGAGAAAAGAATAAATTTTTTGAGCAACTAGATTTAACGATAAAATATTTGTAATATTCAAGATTGTCGAGAGAAATAGATTTCTTCCAGAATTTTGTTACTATTTTATACAGTATGTTAATCTTTTCAATTTAAAAAATACTATTGGTGACAAACATAACCTGTTCTATATTTTTAGAGCAGCAACAACTGTTTCGGCAACACATTGACATCATCAGGCACACCGAGTTAAGCAGGCCACTCGGAATTGTAATGTTTGGCTATTTCTTAAATTAAAACTTGCTTATTGTCCTTAAATGTGTCTTAGTGTATTATGCATGTTTTTAGTCATATATAATAACTATTTATTAGGCTATTGGTTGTGCTCAGCCTGACGATATGTTGTTGAAGTAAGAAAGCAATCATAGAATTAACACTCCAAAAAAACTACTTAAAATAAAGAAATTCACAATAGGAATGTTAAATTTGTTTCAAGTTTTAGCACTGGTTTTTATTCTATTCTAAAAGTTGAAACACGTGTCAATAATTAAATTTCTTTTAGGTATGCACCTTTCTATATTTGAATTTTGAAAGAGAAGTAAGTCAATTTGATAATTTTGAAGACTTGATTTATTTTGCTAGAAGATTTTGTAACTGTACAGTTTCTTGGAAAGTGAAAAAAGCATTTAAAGCTAAAATATAACTTAGAAATATAATGGACCTCAATATTGTGGACTTTGTATGTAATGGTCCAGATCCAGAATAGCCCTGTAGCCAAACTATCGTGTTAAACTCTACGGAAAAATACTGTGTTGTCATGGTAACAGTCTGAATGATAGTTCAAAAAGTCATTTATACAAGAGAATGCAAGTAAATAACCTTTTTTTTCTTATTGCATAACCCAATTTATGGCACCTTTTTTACTTCCGAGTTGAGATTAAACTGTGTTAGTGTTTTAATATGTGTGTTTTAATTCTTATCCTAATTTTTGTATAAGTTTTTTAAATTGATTAAATGTTTTTTGTATGACCGTAAGTTAAGATGTTTTCAGATACAATTAAATGTTGCCTACTTAACTCACACTTGAATGCTTTTTGATATAACAGTTTTTCATTACATCAAACATTGATGTCCCCAATTACTCCGTTATTTTTAGAATACACTGTACTCTTATTTTTACAGAATCAAAACTTAAAATTTTAATTGATTACTTAGTATGCAATTATTGGTTTAGAAAGAAAACAATTTTGACTTGGTTTATAATTTAAAGATTTTTAAATTTGCAATTTTGGCTGTTCAAAACCTAAAAACAATGGAGTAACTTTTAAATATGTTTTTATCAGGTTTTTCAAATCTTACAATAACTTGGAGCTTAGTAATTTGTGTTGTTTGTTAAGATTATGACCAAAGTTGTATATAATAAAGCATCCAATAGAGTAAGTAACAAGGCTCCAATATTGAGTTTGAATTTGAGTTCTATACAAAATATTACAACTGGGTGACTAAAATTACCCATTCTGTAAAGCTAATTTTATTAACTAAACATAAATAAGACATTTAGTAAAATAAATTGAATAGTATTTATGTTGCCTAATTTTATTTATTTTCCAAAACATTTCAATCTCTGTGAGAATAAACTAATATCTGTTATTGAAATCAGAGACAATGTTTAGTCTGCTATTGTGTAATTTTAATTAAAATAAGATTGAAAGTTGTAAACGTAACTATACGAAATCTGAATGATACATTTTTTTATAACTGATTTTGTAGAAAATCACTACAATATGTGTTGAATTTTCTTGGTAACAAAAAATTAAAGAGGAAGAGTATAAAAACTAATATAAATATAAGATTTTCTAAAATGTTGTTAACAAATAATATCCTTGCAAACAGTAATTTAATACAAATCAATAATATCCTATAACAGATTTTATACTGTATAACATGTTCATAGAAATAAATAACGGTTGCTAGGTTAAGTTAAACTGACAAAGGTACAGTAAACTACGACTGTATTGTAAGCGTCACAGTTCCTTCGACTTTCTTTAATACGGCAACAGCTTCCTGGTGTGACAATCCTTGAAGGCTGATACCGTCGACAGCGAGGATTTGATCGCCACGTTTCAGTTGACCGCAAGCAGCAGCAGCACCTTTTTCAAAAACGTTCTTTACGTAGATAGGAAGATCACCGTGTGGGGAGTTATGGCCGCCAACAATGCTGAATCCGAGACCATCATGCCCTCGCTCTAACACGACGGTGTGCCAGAGTTCTTCTTCGACTTCTAGATCTGACGATTCGTTCCAACTGCCGCCATCACTGCACACACTCGAATAAACAAAGTGCAAACACCAGTCAACAATAAAATTATAATTCCTTTGTTTATATATTATATTTGAGCTTAGGAATAAATGAACAAACAATAGTATTTCTCGACAAATAAGTCTTAACAAAGGCTCTGTTTCTCTGTTGTAACTCAATAGATAATACAGCAAATAATTAGAAATAGTGAAATTTAATTTGTAAAAGAAAACAGGGAGCAAATGCTAATTTAAATATGCCAGGAGTTGTTTGAAATTAGTAATAACTATCACATTAAGAAAAAAAGATGAAAAGTTAACATAGTTCGGTAGCAGTGGCTACAAATTTAAAAGCACCCGGTATTCATAATTTTTGTATATCTATTATATATTTAACTTTGAGAAATTTATATTTAAAATATTTCCTCCAAACAAGAACTGACACAGGAAATAACACAGATTTTAATGGGATTGCTTGCATTTAACCTGAACTGAATCGGAAATGACATTGTTTTTGTTTTAAATTAGACTACTTTCCTCCAAACAAGAACTGAACAAATTTATTTATTTATATTTATTTTTAAGTTACACTAATTAAATTCAATTTACTCTTGACATTTAGATGGTTAAGTTGGTTCTTCTGGTCAGGTAAATTTTAATCATGTATATTTATTAAAGGTAATATTTATATGAAGATAGGACTGTATACATTTTTTTAATAAATCCTAATTACTCTATTAGTGTAACCACGTGAGGCTAAGCCTTTAAATTTTGATCTTTATGTTTTAACTTACAAGTTGTAATTTTATGTAAAGTATTTTTCTGTAGTGGACCATTTCAGGTTATATTTTGTTTCCATAGTTATCTGTGCTAATATTATAAAGAGGTAAAGGTTGTTTTTTTGTTTATTATGTTTTTTATTGTTTGTATGTATGGGGTAATCTCTGGCACTACTGAGCCGATTGAAAAAATGTTTTACTAATAAAAAGCTACATTATCCCTGAGTAACATAGGCTATAATTCATTTAGATAAAAACATTTTTTATTTAAATATTTGTAAATTTAGTCGGAAAAAATTCTTAGGTTAGGCCTAGAATGATAAACCAACACATGTATTTACATTTATTACCATAGCAACCAATTGAATAAAATAACAGATAATATAGCTGTTTGCTCCAATATTTCCATTAACAGCTGATTTCAAAAATTTAAGCAATTATTTTTGTATTTCTAGCTTTTAGGTTAGGACCTAAGTGTGGACCTGAGCCTTGCTGGTTCTTTTAACCATTATTATAACTGCTATTATAAAATATAAGAAATAATTTAATTTGAACATTTAACATTATTTACTATCTTAGTTTTGAGGTTATTATTAATCCTACACCTTTATTATAAATATAACATAACATATGTTTTTAGAAGGTTCCATTGAGGGCTGGCGTGCGGAGCACGCAGGGGTCTCCCCTAGTATATTATAAAGTGACTTAAATTGTTTAATAAAAAATACCTGTGATTTATCTTTCAAGTACATGCTATTTCACCTGTTCATTTAAAAATATTTTGTGTGCATGAATAAATTGTAATTTTATTATAAACTACTCCATAAAAGGATTTTCTTTCAAAGTATACTTGTAAAAAAAACCTGCTTGGATAACCGAGTTTATTACAGTAGGGTTTTTAAAATCTCATTTTATGTTCTACTTTTTAATTAACTGGTTTTGGAACTATACCTTAATTTACAAATATGGGAGCCTGAGAACAAGATAAGAAGACTAAGTACTGGAAAAACAGACAAGCAAATAAATACATAGCCTTGTTCAGAATATAGGCTAAGTAACTTTTGGAGGAGAAAGGCGTTTCTGCTAAAATATGCCTATAGTATACTTTTCGATCATTGTTCCGAAAATGACTATCTTAAAAACATGGGAAAGAGAGCACTCTTGACTCTTATCATTCTAGCTTATTGCAAAGAGAAACATTTGAATAATGGCTATGTGATTATTAATTTGTAGAGTTTTTCATCTTGGCAGTGCACACTGCATGCCCCCACAGATGCAAAGGTGAAGAATACATCCCCAGAATCATTTTAGGCTTTGTAGGAAGCTTGAATTTTGAGGAGGATTAATTTAGAATGTAAGTATCTAAACACAGTGATAATCTCAAACCCCAATACAGCTAAACTGAGGATCATAAATTTAATAACTGGGACAATATTTTTGTCCGTATAGTCAAAAACCTATAAATACAACCTCAATAGTATACTTTTATTACTAGCACCGAAAGTGGTTTTACTCAAGAATAATAATTCAAACAAACACTGACAAGGCATTTTTGGGTGAGTATAGTTTTCATCATACTTCAATTGAACAAGGTTTGTAAAAATTTAAATTAACAGTAAAATTTGTACTATTGGACTTATTGATTCCTTTGTTGGGCAGTTTATTTTTAAAGTACACCTATCATTTTCTGGTCATCAAAAAGATCATCCAAATTTATTTTCACAACAGGCTCTGTGCATATGATTGGTTGATGAACAGATAACGTATACTCAAAACTTTTCTGAGTAATTGCTTGTAACTTCTGCTGCTTTAATTAACAAAATAACTGAGAAAGCTAAATTTAAATCTTCGTTAGACATTTTTCACACCAGCTTTATTCAAATATAAAAAAGCATATTTTTTATCATGTTGTTTAAATTATCTGATACTGTACGGGAAAAAAAATTTTAGTGACCCAGCTTATGACAACTTTTATGATGCATAGTCATATTAATACATTTTTGGTGCAGTATGGTGAAAGTAATATTTATTCCTTTTCTAGAAAAACAGATCAACCAAAACAGAACTTAAACAGTCATTCAGCTCCTATTTAGGGAAAGCGTACTTTTAAAGCTTAATTTGCACTTTATGTTTGTAGTGTTACAAATAAAACCTTCTGTTTATTATTACATTATTGGGTATCTTTAGTTACATTGAATTGACAACGTAAAATCAGCATTAAGAGATGTGTAAAACAGATTATTTTATTAATAATTTAAAACAAAACAATGTTTTAGAACATAAAAGTTTGTAAATTAGTTTGTATTCATTTTTATTTTTATTAAAAAGTAATGGAAACATATTTTGATTTAAAAACTTAAATTAAACAATTTTAAATAAAATAGCTGATTAGTGGTTAATATAAAACACAGAAGTTAATCATAGTCCAAAACTAATCTAACAGATCTAATCAAAGGTTTTCACTAAAAAATGCAAAATTGAAAGAAGGAGTTGTGACAAATAATACCATTCTGTTAACAGATTAAATTTTTTTATCATGAGCTGCAATATTTTATGATTTTGGTTAGATGTATCTAAAGATATATATATTAGCATGAATTAAAATGCAACAACTAAAAAACATGCAGTAAGTTGCTTTTTTGTCACATGCACTGAAACAAGCATACACATTTTGTCAGTCTATGGAATAAAAATTGTGTTAGTTCTATATGCTGGATGATCAAAAGTATTGGACTGCTTACATTAAGTCTGGGTAATTTAATAAGACTATACCGTACTGTACACAGAAGAATTCCAATAAGCAGAGCCTACAAGAAGAGAGACGAAATTGTCTTTATTGTGATTCAGAATTATTTTCTAGGAATCAAAGATCATGTACAAAGACATTGGACACCGGGCCATCGGCTACGATTGATGCTGGAAGCCCGTACTAAGAAGTAAGAAGTAAGTAAGATCATGTAGGGGAACAGATAAGAGGGTTCGGTATACCAGAACGAGGAAAATAATGCCCCTTTACTAAAGAGGACCAAGAACTGTCTTTGTGACTAGATTTTTTCATATAAACTAAACCTATTATACAAGATAACTTGACCGTCATTTTGTTTAAGATGGTCGTTGGTGACTTTTCTTTAAGCCAAAGAGTTTCTCTTGCCAAAATGTTTCAAAAGCTATATGTTTGTTTTACAATTTTCTGTAAGTTTTGTTAGAGTATCTTAAATAACTCAGAAGTAATGTAAGCGGTCCGATTCTTTTGGCATAACCTGTACGATCTTAGCATTGCAGAGATCAGAAACATTAAATGTCTAGCGATCATAATAAAAATCATATAATTACGTTTTCTCAGAGATATGATTTATTTTATATTCCTTTGTCTTTGAAAAGTACAGAACTTTTGCAAAACTATTAGTGTTAAAAAATACATTAGATTTTATTGTTTAATGTTTTTCAAAACTAGTCTTGCGGTCACGAAAGTAGATTGGGAGGGCAAGTAATCTGTTCTGTAGTAAATCCCAGAGGATGTTTAATCATTAGCACTTGAGTTGGAAGAAATATTTTTGAAATAAGGGTGAGTAATATTTCACTTCTAGAGTAGGAGTAGGGTTTACCAACGGACATGTGCACAGTATGAGCAAATCACTCAAGGTGAAATTATCAATCCTTCATCGTTTAGGAGCACAACAAAATCTTATGGTTTGCATGCAAAATGATTAGACTTTCTAATTAAAGAATAAACTCACGTGCTAAGGTCTGCAAAGAAAAAACAAAAACAAAAAATTATTTTCCATCATTTTGGAATTGCTAAGAATAGGGGAAAATAAAGGGAGAAGAATACATTTGACCTAAAAGAAAATGAATATCAGGTATTACAGTGATGACACGATAAAATGTAGTTAATGCAGACTTAATATATATTTAATAAAAAATTTTCCTAGTCATTACTACTGGTCATTTCTATACAATAAACTAGAACTCTTAATTTGTTGAGGAAATAAATTAAATTTTGTATACTTAAAACCAATTAACAGTTGATAGAATAAAACTTAACACAGAATCTTACAACTAATCCATCTATTAACTCAAACAAGTTTCAACGAACAGTCGTGTAAGTCGTTTTAACGCAAACAAATGTATTAGTTGTGAGATTTTGGATTCAAGATTTATTCTATCAAGTAAAATATCTTCTCACAAGTCATGCTCCATATTTATTTACAATCGACAGTAGCTTATTTCGACTCATCCACCTAGTTTCGTGACTGCAATATTAATGAGAACAAGAATTATAGTAACACGCACACACTAGTAGGGATAAACTACATTAATTTAAAGTGTTACATTAACACACAGACATTTTTAACAACTAAGAAGTATTAATTCTTACCTTTTACTTTGCTGGTTTTTTTCTGTGACGAAGGATTGAAAGCATGAACAAAAACAAACAAGTTTACATTCACTGGACAACAATATATTGAATTTACAGTTCTTACATTTTCAATACAATTATCTAACCTAACCCTGCTCATCATTAATACTGATTAACTTCACAACAAAACCAACTCTAAGCCTAGTTCACAAATTGTACCTTCTGATTGGCGGATGAGTGATAGTGATTTTGTTACTTTCTAATATTAATACTAACATATTTTAAAAGAACAATTAGGAATCTTCGGGTATTTTATGAAAATAGATCTTCGGGGGTTCAGATTAGGTATGGAAATGATTCAATGTTAATAGTCCGAGAGTCTGAGAAAAAAAGCTTATCATTCGAAAATTATAAGTGCCAATAAAATAAGTGAATTGTGGCACTTTCGAGATGCGATTGTGAATTAATTGTGGTTCTTGATATTGGATTTAAAAAATCATTATTGGCAGTACAAAACCCAAACAATCAATTATGGTAGTATCAATGTTAAGAATGGTACATTTTTGCAAATGCCGTATCAATCGGCAAGGAGAGATTTTATAACTTAATGTATACAAATATTTAGATTTAGATAAATAAAGTTTGCATGTCCTAAAGAGGCTAATTTCTAGTGTTTAAAACCAATATTTACAATTTTTATGTAGTTAGAAAGCTATTTTTAAGTAAATTTACACAAAGTTATTCAATTTGCTTTTAAACTATCAAATTTATTGTTGCTATTCACATTGGTTGGAGATACTAAAAACATTTGACCATCAAAACATAGGCCGTAAACCCCTAATAATAATAAATACTTCTAATTTCTTTGATAAAAAACTGATTTACTTATTTTGTTACGTTAATAGTTATTTGGATACAAAATGTTTCTGTTTTAGAAACATTTTCTCTTAAAGTAAAAAGTATTCACTCCATTTACAAAACAATACCTTCGCATAAAAATAATTTAAATTGTTCAAAATATTCTAAAAGGCAAACTTTTCTGCGCTTCTGTAAATTTTTCAGTATTTAAAACAAAACAAAATTTTATAAACGGGAAAATATTATTGCTTAGTGTTAAAGAAATTAGACATATATATTCACACAGTTTGATTAGAGCCGAAACATAATAATTACTAACTAATAATAATAGTATTGCTCCCTTGGCCGATGTACCCTATTCAAACATATTTTTGTGCTTCATTTAACATGTAGACAGTCGGTCTGGTTTAGGATTTCTGAATTAAATAAAGAATTAATCAAAACTACAATGATAAGTCAATGTTTTTGGGTTAGGAATAGATGTTCTATGGCAATCTTACCACAAATTACAGCTGATTGATGGGGACAGTTTGACATACATAAATAATATGATAAATAATCAAGGATTCCTTGCTTTAGATCAGTATGTCTTTGTTAAAAAGGGTATTTTTACTTGCAACTAAACAAAAACTACTTTGTTGCTTCTTGTGACAAACTAGTTACTACTAAACCTAAGCATTGCTACAAACACAACATGCTATTCTAATGGCTCCATAGTCATCGCGGCTAATTTTGACAGATTGAAATGAGGTCATGTTATTACTAATTTTGTGAGTTTGTTCTTATCATGGCTGATAAAGTAGAAAGAAAAAACAAATCAAAGAGTATTGAATTAGTCAAACAATCAAACATAATCTGTTCCTTTTACAATTTTTGACAGCTCTACTCATGGTGAGTAAATTGCAAATAGTATGACTACTCAATGAAGTCACGGCTGGTACAAGTATGACATAGGCTATCTGGAGTTTTATTGAAATTGAGTAACCATGACTAGGGATTATCGTTCTCCATTGTTGCCAAACTCTTACAGGCAAATATAATATACTTGGTCATCAGATTATAGAAACAGAATTTCCATTATTGTTGAACTACAAAATAAAAGGTCTGGTGGGAGAGGTAATGTCAATGAAATTGTATGCTCTCCTTATATCACTGACAGTAATGACCGCTGCTCTTGAATCAACTTGAAAGATGTTTTTAGATCCAGATTTAGTTCGCTACCCAACTATAGGTATTCTCTTTCTTGCTCTCACGCCTATCAAACTTTTTCTTATTACTTAATTATACATTACCTTTCTCCAGATAAACTGGTATGGTACGTAAAAAGGACCCAAACGATTTAATTAAAGAAATGTAATTGCCCCTCCCTTTGAAGAAAAAATATCCTTCAAATTTTATAAAACTTTTGTGTTTATTTCTGTTCTACAGGTAGGTGTAACAAAAATGCATCACAATTTAGGGATCTGCTGCTTCTCCACCATTAACACATTAGCAAGGGTAAATTTCATATTGATTTACAAATTATTATTATTGATTCTTTACTTGTAACCTGTAATATTGTATTTCACGTCATTAAACCACAATGTTTTTCACATTCAAAACTACATTTTCAAAGTCCTATACCTACTTCCCGAACGTTAAAGAAATATTATAAATTCTTTACATTTAAAAATAGCCTTTGACGGCTTTTGCTGTTTCAGTAGTTAAGTACTGTCCGCGAGGCACGAGATGGTCCCTGGAGTCCTTGCCTAGATTTAGTTTGAAGGCGCTTGTAGCTATGTGCCACGACCTAGTACAGAGCCGCCGTGAATGTCCGCAGCATCGTTATTCGACAAATACTATTTAAAATCGAACGTGGCATCGTGGTACAAAACAGGAATTCTTCAGTGTGTTTAAAAAAAATATATATAAAAAATAACATTATTAGTAGCAATTATTGGAACTATGTATGCAATTACTGCTGTGAAAGAACAAAATATATATACTGTTCGTGTGTACGTTTACTTAATTATTATACTAAATGGATTTTAATAGATTAACAGAATAACAGCCTAAAAGTTATTATAGTTCCGATTAGTAGTGTTGAAATAATATTAATAATATGTTTTTAAGAAACACTAACAGTTTGGCATAGTATAATATTTTTGAATTTATAAGTTTAAAAACGATATGAGATTAAATTATTAAGGAACAGTGTAATTATATTCCTTACAAATAACAATAAAAGAAAACATCAAGTAATCAAAATTATAATAAATATGATTATAAATTAACTTTAATTGATATAACTCATTTATTATACAACAACTGTATAAACTTATAAACTTCCTGCATACACTTACATTCCTATAAAATATTTTACAGTAACTTAAATTTGGTTAATATTATTGTACTTTATAGCTTTTTGATTTTTAGAACCTCCTTTACTGTATATTTTTTAAACTTAATTTACTCAATTTATTTATATGTAGTATGACATTTAAAGCGCCTGTAGGCTACTAGGTACACATTTTTCATTTACTGTATTGTTTTTGCTGATTTTGTTAAGAATTTAGTCAATAGAATTCATTTGAAAAAATCCTCTGTTTTAATTACTAAAATTCATTTTAACATAAGAATGCATGATCAATATCAATACTAAGCTATATGACGTTCTATTTTTCGCTATCGCGTCAGTCTATTAATAGTCCCCGTTACTCGCCTTTGCGCCTGCTAAAAAGGCGATACCGCGTGAGGACATGGCTGTTTACGGGCAGGTCCAGGGACCATCTCGTGGCTCGTGGACAGTAAGGTGAGTTTTATTTAGGATCTTCACCGGAGACATTTTCACTGTTTTAAATTATTTTATTGTTTTTTAGATGTGTATGATCATTTATTTATTTAAGTTATACCTTAATTATTTTATTGTAAATATTCAATTGTTGTTTTTTACAGTTGATAATTTATAATTTTGATATTGTTAAATTTGTAAATGTGTTTAAATGTATTGGAGTGACTTGAATAGAATTGTATTATTCTCAACCACAATGAAAAAAATTAAATGAAATACTGAGAGTTGCATACATGTTATCAAAAATTTCCTTAGTTTAGAACTAGTATATAATCTTGCCACTGGGTAGGTTTAATTTTAGTTTGTAACTTAAAATATGTTTTGTTCCATACGTGTTTTCTTAAAATATATAACAAATTTACAACATCAGTAACACTGTGTCAAAAAGGAAGGAATATTTGTTATTAATGATTTTATAAATATATAAATTTCCTTTGATAGGACAATGTTAACAAACTTATTCGCTTATAATTATTTAACTATCATAAATGTGAATTCTATCAACAAACGCAGTATAAATACATTATTATTTTGGCTAAAATTGTGATTTGTGTATTGTAGTAAACAAATAGCAAATTTATAAAATCTTAATTATTCTATGTGGCATGTAGAACAAAAAGTAAATTTATTTCAAATCTTCAAAAACATTACATAACTCTTTAGGCCCATACGTAAGTTTTTCCTTTCTTTCTTTGAATTCCTTTTTTATTTGTAATAAATATATATAAAATTCAATGTATGTCCGTCTGTTTGTACGTTTGTCTGTTTGTACGTTTGTCTGTTTTTACGTTTGTCTGTTTGTATGTTTGTCCTTTATGCGTTACCAAACCGTCCATCCGATTGCTTTGAAATTTTGCATAGTAACACAGGTTAACCCTGGGAAGGTTTTAGGCCATTTACCGAAGTCCTAGGACATTAGGGCTATGCCCCAGTGGCCCTCAAAGTTTCAATGTTAATCTTATGGAAGGTCAATCTTAAGGAAGAAGAAGAAAGATTTTCAAAAAACAGCTGTTCCTATGAAAAGCTTAAAACAGCTGATTTTGATCAACAGCTGATTTTGATCAACAACTGATTTGGATCAAAAACTGAATATAATTTTGGTTAAGTAAATCAAGCAATAGAGAAGCATTGCCGGGTCCACTAGTTTGTAATAAAGTAAACGAAAACACTAAGTTTTTATTTGTAGTTAAAAACTTTTGGCTAGTTGTTATTCAGAAAAACCAGTATTATTGTCATGTTGTTCTGTTTAAACTTGGATGAAATTAGCAGTGAACGGCATTTAACCTATTTTTGTCCAACTTGGTTATACACCGCTTGTAAGGCCACCTAATTAACAGAGCATCAGTTTTTGTAATGTACGCACAACACATTTTCACTGTAAAATTTTAATCTTGTTTGTAACCTTGCAACTATGCAATAATTATATGATAAAAAGCTTGATAATCACAATGATCTTTTGTTTGTTAAGTTTCCTCCAAAACCTCAAGGTAATGTTACATTTGATTGTTCAATAGCTGTATACAGTTCAGACATATAATGGAATTTTGGCAAACATTCTTGAAAATTTCTCACAATCTCATAATATTCTAAAAATGTATTTAATGCTATTTAAAGTGATATCCAAAAGTTCACACAACATATAAGCTTGTTTTCTGTTTTTAAAGTTGGTTTCTAATAACTGATTGTTTATTAGGACTTTACCATCATTTGTGAATACTGTATACACAAAGTTTTGAGAAAAAATTTCAGCTATCAGTATCAGTTAACAAAATAAAAGTAATTAGGAGTACAGGCCTAAAATTTAAGAAACGAACTGAAAAAACTCTTATGATTATAGTTATATTGTGTAACTGATTTTCTATTCCAAATTTGTAAGTTTTTTGACACCTCAGTTTTATACTTTTATCTAAGGATTCCTCATTATTTTTAGATTAACATAAACTTAAATGATGGCAAATATGCGAATAAACTATAATTATAAAAATATGCTTGTATATTTACATAAATAGTTTATTAGCTTTAATAAATATAACGATGCACATAATAACAATACATAATAAAGTAGGTATTTAGGAAGTTTTGTTATATTAAGAATGCTAGGCTTATTTAGATTGCTTGATAGTTGCAAAGATAAGCAACTATTTGATAGAGAAATATTGACGAGAATATGGAAGGAGTCCAGGCGAGGAAATCATTTAATCCTAGATCACTAACCATTCGTAAATTTTATGATGGAGGTTCCAAAACTAAAATATGATCATCTACGAAAGGACTAAAGTCGCGTCCTTTCCTCTAGCTTCAGTTTGGCCTTGACTGTGAAATGTTTTGTTTTGTGCTGCCCTTCCATTATTGTGAGTTAATAAACAAAGCTGACAAGTGATAGTGTAACTTTTAACCTAATAGGAGTTCGACATACTTAAAAATGAAGATGTATGATATACTTTAGAAGAACTATATAACGTTATAGTTTTCAAGAGTTTTATATTGTACTTATTATGGTTTCGATTTTAAAACAATTTTTTTCATGTATTTTTCTTTTTCTTTGCAATGACTCGTTTGTCAACATTTTCTTAATAGTATCATCAACATTATTTTCCTGTAATTTAATATAAAAATGAGTAAAAGATGTGAATACAATTCCTCTGGCACAAAAAACATAAGTAGAGAATAAATAAATCACTGTTATATTATTACTACTAAATAATATTGCACTGTTATATTATTCTTTGTGAAAAAATAATATAAAAATATGGTTAGTAATCTGGGGTTGAATTTTAATATTGGTGTACATTCGCATCAGTTACGAACAATAATTTAACTGGCGAAACCTAGCCTGCAACGCTGATCCTCTGTATCAAGTGTGAAAATGGCTTTAAATTTACCTGAAGGAATGTTCTAAATTAATACGAAACAGAATTTACTGGCTCTTGAAAGTTAGAAATTTCTGTGTAAAATTTACTAATAATATTACGAAACAGATCTCTTGTGACTTTTAGATGCTTAAAAAATATATGAATGTAGATGATTTTTTAAAGTTGCTAACGTTATCCTGTTTAAAATAAACAATTTTCAAAATTTCTATTTAAATAAAGGATCATTATGTACTGACAATGTTACTGTTAATGCTTATGGACGATTTAAAAATTTTACTTCATTGCAGCAGGGCCTTTTAGTGGCAGTACTTTAAACATTTTCACAATAACAAGGATATGCCAAACACTCAAATTAGTGCTTAGATGTTAAGTGTATATTATGTTAACCTAAATGAAATGGAATCGGGTTATATAAAAAAAAGTAGAATAAAATGGTAACCAATATTGTTAACAGAAACCATCTATCCATATTCGCTTAAAACTACTTTGGTTTTTTATAAATAACTTAAGACATAATAAGCAAATTGATACATGAACATTATTTTTGGCCTCAGGCTATTCTAATAATTATTAACTGTTTACAGGGTGTTTCAAAAGTAAACCCATAATTTGAGGAACTAGTTCAGGATATCAAAATAAAAGTTCATGCGGACAAATGTCAGTTCTTTGTCCATTTGTATGTTTTATGGTATTATTATGACTGTTCATTTAAGTATTACACGGCTCCATCATTTACAAAGTCATTCCAGAAATGGCGGAAATTTACATTACGACCGTACGCCAACAGAAATAAATAGCCTGAATTTCTAACTTATAGTCTTTAGTTACAGCATGTTTACCTGCATTGAACATTTAATGGTAGATTGTAGACAAGGTCATCGTCTCCAAACATATCAGCTGAGGGACGTAAGTAAATTTACGCCGAGTTGTTTTGAATGTAATCACAATTAAATTAATTAAACTTCGAGGAATGATGTCGTACGTAATTATTTTGTGGTGACGTGCAGGGATTTGGATAAATTTTTTTCGTTTATACATTTTTTTTTTGTCTAAAATGTATAACTGTTATGATTAACTGTTTTTAATTCATTAACCTAAAAAGTTTTATATAAAAAGATTAATTAGTATGAGCCTGCAATTTGATTGTCTAGGACTTCACCTAAAAAAGTGAAACATTAATAAAAGTAGTTTTTTCCTACATTAAAATTGCCCCGGAGCATTTAAACAATAATAGAACTATGCATACTCCGAATGTGGGATAGAGATAGAATAAATAAGATTATGGTAAAGCCACCAAAATCAAAGCCAGCGGAAATGACCTTAATACTTCAGACATACATAGTTTGAATCAGATAATTGTCATTGGCTTTTCATCTGCCATCCATTTCTCATTGCCTTCATTAGACCTATGGCCACAAAGTGAGGATGTCAGTAAAATATCAAGTATTTAAGAAAAACACCAAAAGACAGACGAGTAATGGACCAAGATATTTCATTTATCCACAAAAACTTGTTTGTTTATTCTGATATCATACACCAGTCTACAAATTTGGAACAGCCTGTATACATGTAAGTTTATACATGAGATCACTAAAAATAACAACAAAACTATTTACACTTTGATTTAAATAAAACCACTTCAGTTCACAATAAATAATGAAAGCTTTAATTATCTGTTCTAAATAATCACTTCGCCTAGAGAGGTTCGAAACGATTAAATAAAACAATCACTACGATTCACTACGGTTCTTATCTTTTCTTCGAAACGACCACTGGGCGAAATGTCGCCGGAGTCTAGAAGTCTTCTTAGGTAACAACGGTTGTTCTGTCACGCCATTGGTTATGACTATTTGAGGGGGTGTAGTCTGTACCACCCTATGCCAAGCAACAATACTATACTCATCTAAGCATATTTTTACTGCTACTAACTAAAAACTAAAAATAAATGGTATTGTATAGGAAAAAAGGAAATAGGTTATGTAAGACTGAAGTAGTGTTTATAATTGGTAACAACGCTTGTTATTAAAAATTTTCCTAACATTGTTGGATAAACGTTAAACAAAAATGTTAGTAATCAGTGTTATTAACAATTTTGGCTGGTTTCTAATACAAATAATGTTATTCACAAGTTGTCGGTAAAGATAAAGAATTTTAGCACGATTTCTGCTAGTAGCAATGTTAGAGAAATTAAAGCTAAGTTTAAACTAGGTAATAAAATTTGTTATTAATTTGTTTGCTATTATCGAGAATTTTACTAACATGGTTATTTGGCAAATGGTGTAAGTGTATACATGTTATGTTCAGTTTCATATTTTATTGAAGTACATTACCTATATTTTTTTTCAAAATAACATGCCATGTGAGGAGAGAAAAACTAATAATTGGTAGTTCAACAAATAAATAATTTGTAAAAAATATCAAATAAATAAGTAAACATAAATAATATTTCTTCTTTTCATAACACGATGAAACTATTTTCTTTCTAAAAAAATTGACATGTTTTATTTTTTATTACTACATTATAAAAATATAGTCTGAGATCTTGTGAAAAAAATATATAATATGATAAACATATAAATCCATATCAATTGTATTAGAAGTGCCACAAACAAAATGAGAAGTGTGGCAGTCACAAGATGGCATTTTTTTTATGGTATGTAATTAAAAACATGGTTGTTTAGCCCCACAATTAATTAACTATGAGGGGAATAAAAACAACGAAATTCTTTTATAAACATGTTATATAAATCAACATATTGGCTGTTCACTGGAAAGAATAAAAAGAAAGTATATTATGTAAGCTTGAAGGTACATAGTATATAATTATTGTTGCAAATTTAGAAAACTATTGAAAATTCCCATTTTTGAAAAAAAAAACTTTAAGCAGGGTAAAAATACAAAGGTGATGTTGGTCTTTAAATCAAGAAGAAAGTGGGAATTATTTTGGAACTTTGTACTAGTGGGTGCATGTGATCTGCTGTCTAGCCAATACGATTTGAACCAACGAAAATCACAATGTGTGATTTAGTTTGCTGAATAAAGTCAGTTGTTTGGTATATCAGATCATGCAGCCATTCTCTGGTCATAAAGCCATAAATAAGCCTGACCCAGAAGAGGTCAGGCTGGAAAAGATCGGATACAAATTTTCCTCTTATATTACAACAAATTAATAACCCCCATGACTAAAAATAAATATTAAAAATAAAACATTATGAGTACAAAAAAAAAACTATTTTACATAGAATTTATTTTGCAATGCAGTCCAAAATATTGTGCATAACCATGTATGATCGTCTTGCATACAAAATTAAACTAAGACACGAAATTAAACAAAACTTTTGTAAAAAAGTAAGCAAATGATTAAATTTTTATGATAGAGTAAATTGAAATGATGAGAATTTTATTTTTCTAAGCCAGATACTCTTTACAGATGCAGCTACTTTTCATATTCATAGAGCAAGTCGCCATATGGTAGAATTTGGTACCTATGAACAACCTCATTTACACAAGTGGCTCTCTCAAAATGAATGTTGGGTTCTGAGCAATAGAGTTATTGGGTCCCATTTTTTTTGTTGAGAGAACCATTGCGATGATGTTTATCTTGAAATGTTTGAGCTTTTGGTTTTCCTTCAGAACAACCTTAACAGAAAACTGGTTACAGTATAATTTTTTGCAAAAGGTGGTTCTATTCCTCGCAACCTTTAAATCTAGACCTCACTCCAATCAAACTCTTTTCATGGAGATTCATTAAGAACATTGTATATGGTGAGAAAAATTGTGACCAAGTAAATCTTAGAAAAAGGAACATCACATACTGTGACCACTACACATTAATGGTTTAATGTCTGCCGAGTCACCCAAAATTCTCAACTTTCTTCTTCATTTTACAACCAAAATTGCTTCAATTTGTTCTATGGTATTTTTCAAATATGGGCAAACAAAAATATGGGCATTTTTTTACTTTTTTAATAATCCTGAATATACTTGGTGCTTTTAAAATTTTTTGTTTTGACTACTGAGGAAGAATATTCACTTTTAATTTAATACCGTATGCACTGCGTTCAACTGCCCTAAGATCAGACTGTATTCTGCTTGAATTAAAATAATTTAATTTATGTTAGTCATCAACTTGATATAACTCCGTCTTTGTTTTTGTAATTACTATGTAATAATTTAAAGAAATACATTTATTATTATAATTAAAGAATAAATAATTATTGACAGTATGGAACCAGAAACAATGAATTGATATGAGTTTGTATCTTAATCAAATTACGTACATTTCTTTTAAGGGTTCTAGGTACAATGTTCGACTGAATTTGGTGAAATATAAATCAATATATAGTTTAAAAAAATTAATTCTATCAAAGTAATTCCTTTTATTGTCAACGACATGAGATAACCTACACTTTCAGACAGAAGGAATTGCTGATTTAATGTACAATATTTTACAAAATTATAAAATTACATAAAGTACTAAAATGTTTAATAAGAAAATATGAGTTACATAACATAAATACAGAAAGAAGAAGATTTTAAGAAGCAAATAACAATTTTACTAAAGAAAGCAAAGAAGAAAGTAAATTCTAAAAAAAGAAATTGACAAAATCCATGGCTGATAAGTATTAAAAGGAAAACTAAAATAAACTGTACTACAAGTAATATAAATAAACCCATTAAGATTAAGAATAAAGGTAAAATATTAGAAGAAACAACAACAGCAGTGTTAAAAATTGATGTCAGTGAATAATTTAGATATAAAATTAAAAAATGAACAGAAATGAAGCTTTCTTATTTATTTTATCTTAGTTTTCAAGATGCTGATGAAAAAAGGGTATGACCTTTTAAGGATATGATCCGTCATATCTATTCTATAAAAGGTGTATCTTAATTACGAATTCAGAAGAGGATTCATTCAACACCCGTCACAACGTACCATCAAATATTTATTTCTTTGGTAGCTTAGTTTGGATCTACAAAATTGCTGGTAAAATATTGTTTGAATTGCCATTGATTATTGAAACATAGGGGGGGTGACTACATAACAATGCCTATAAAGGTTTTAAAGTATGGAAAAGTAAAAACAGTTCTATACACTATTTGAATGAAAACACTGTGAAATCAGAACTTTAATTTGTAAATTAAAAAATGGAGGCCAATTGAAATGTTTAATATTGAATTTACCCCTAAACGATTGACTATATAAAAAAGGTTCAATATATTAAATATTTTTGTACCTTTAAGGACAAACTAAACGTTAAGCATTTCTTTTTAGATCACGGCAAAATCGAGTTATCAACATTATAATTTCATAATAAAGTTTAAACTTAATTGAACATGCTCTAAAAATTCCCTTCATCGCATAACACATTTTAGAATTTCCCTTTTCCCATAACTTGGGCCAAAAATAGCAATGCACAATTAATCAGGCTTAAGTTTTCAAATCTGTTGGAACATGGTCTAGTATGATTTTATAAAATTAGAAGAGTAGAAGTTGGTCATCACCATGCAGTTTCATGTATTTGATCTTGTGGGATTTTGGTTCAGTTGGGTTTGAAAAAGCCACAGCTGGGAGCTAACAACCTACTGTGCGTCCGGACTTTAGTTGGCAGTACGGGAAAGGCTATGCTAATGTATTTCATATGCAGTTTCCGTACTACTACCCGCACTGCTGACATCGGCCGCTCTATGAATTCACTGGATGTGTAGATCATGGTGTAATTTTGTAAATGGTATCAAATTAAAACTAATAAAACTGTCTTTCCTCATGTGACATCAAGAAAAAATGTATATACATTTGTTATATATTTTGTATAGGCTTTATAACTGAAAACGACATAATAAATATATAAGCATTGATTATTTTAAATTTTCGGTCAGGCAACTTTTTTAAGCGGAAAGTTAAAGATAAATTTAATTTTTGTATTTTGACTTTTTTACTTGGGCTGCTTAGTTTAGGCAGTAGAAGCCACAGAAGTCAAGAGTTATCATTGTGAATTTGTAAGTGGCGCGATTCCATCGCAGTGTTTCTACTTGCCTTAAAAGCAATGTTTAACAGTTTTATATGTTTTATTCTAATGTACCAATATATATGTAATGTGGTTTCACAAACACACACTAAACCAGCCGAGAACAAACTAACGCTGAACAAATTGGACAAGAGGAATGTATTCCTTATCTGTTTACAGGAAACGCCAGAGCATTGGGTTATTTCTATTGTCACAACACTTAACTGCCCCAAAACAGTTCCATCAAAACAATCTTATAACATACTGTAGACTAAATTCCTTTTTTACTTTCTCACTATATACTATAGTAGTATAGAAAAAACTATAGTGATCGCAAAAAAATCGATGTTGAGATTTTTGTGGAAATATCCGTTTTGGAACCCCATGAGTCCAAAAAAGTGGTTTTTACCAAATGTCTGTCTGTATGTATACAAAACTAGAGAGAAAACTATTCAATCGATTTCGAACAAATTTGCACCAGACATATCAATTAGGCCTGTATAGAAGAACGAAAAAAGGTTTTGAACATTTTTGAAAAATAACCCCCTATTTGGCAAAAAAAAAACACAAAAAATGAGTTATTTTTTTAATAAAAAAATGGCTCTAAGATTTTGATAAAATTTGGCTTAGTTGTAGCCCTTAATGTACCCTACCATATGCAAAAAAACTGCATCTTTCTAAAAATTCTTGTTTAGCTAATAATAATAATAACTGATTTTTGGGGGTTTTTTGGCCGAAAAGAAAGTTGTTTTTAAAGATTTTTCAAAACCTTTTTTCGTGCTTCTTTACAGGCCAAATTGAGGTGTTTGGTGCAAATTTGTTCGAAATCAATCGAATAGTTTTCTCTCTAGCTAATAGTAATAATATTTATTAGTTAATCTCCTACTTTAATATCACCTCTCCTACCCCTCCTACAATTATGAAGTCACAGTGAATCTGTTTAGTAGCCTAATTTTAATATATTTGTGAGAAAGTATGTGCCGGTTCCTCATGGTACCGTTTATTGTATTTATTTTACAGCAATAATTGTATTTTGTAGACATTTATTTTGTATATTACTGTTCACAATACTGAATATACGTTGAAGACAAGGTGGTAGCTATAACTTGTGAACATCCTTTTTAATGCATCTGTAAGTGACGATATCGCCTTTGTCGACATGCTGTCACGTTGCGGCCACAGCCATAGTCCACATGTTGTCAGGATGGGTAGTAGCCTCGCATATGGCCTGTACTGCCAACTAAAGCTCGGACGCACAGTATGTGGCATAGCAGCCTTAGAGTAAGCTTTCAATGTCCAAAAAAATGAAACCCAATCTGCGACTTTTGCCGACAAACGAAAACCAACTATAGAACAAGGTACTATTTTGTAAACATGGAGATAGTTTGTAACAGACTGGACGTGGGTGTAACAAGTAGGAAAAATAATTCAGTTCCGGGTTGGATGTAATTATTGGGGGGGGGGGCTTCCTAGGTAATCCAGATACTCTGGTTTCACAGGTGAGCTGATACTATCAGTTGGTCGAATGCAACCTTAAATAAATTTGATAAACAGAAAAACAAATGTGCTGCCTTAACAGCCACCAATGTTCCCAGTTCCTTAGAGAGAAGGAATAGAAGCACGGCAGAACCAAATCATTAAACTCCTTTGTGATGAAACTCAAGAGAAAGATACCCAAACAGTCTGGAGAGGAAATTGCTTCAACATCAAGGTAATCTGAAAAACTCGACTGGGGGAGCTTTCATCAAAATAATGGTTGTAAACAAGAACTACTCCGATTAAGCTGGCTTCGGCCTCTTTCCATCAAACATTTAAGGCAAACACCACCGACTTTGCTTCTGAGGCCGGTTCGGAGGATTGAGAGATGCTGAAGGCAGGCTTAAATACTGAAACTCAATTAACATCTGAATTTGTACTCTTATCAGGTTGGGATTGCAATGCTTGCCTTTAATGGATTTTCCTCGCAGAAACATCACCACGTTGAAATACTAGTGGCAAAACAGGAAGAATAGGCAAAGTCTAATTGTGAGCTCACCTACCCTATGACATTTCTCTGGCAACAACATCTGGTTCAGCTTTCTATGTCAGACAGCTGCAACTTCTAGTGACTTGAGGTTAGACAGAAGTATAGTAAAAATTCTATTTTAAATGGGTGATACATAAAATCAGCTCTTTAAAATCACCTTGTGGGGATTGCGTCTATCCTGCACTAATGATCAATCTATCAGACTCCTTGATTCAACTGATCTGTAAGTTATTCATAGCTTATGGAGATGTTCTGCACGCATGTAGGCCTACCCAAGTTTTATTCATCCCCAAACATGCCTGAACAGACTGCTCTGATGCAAAGCTTATCAACCCATCAGCATATCCTCGTATTTCTTGAAAACAGTCGAGAAATTGGTGGAAAAATTTATAAGAACAGGAATGCACTAGGAATACACCTTCACCGAAATCAGCATGATAACCAACCTAGAAAATCTAGTAAGACTGCTCAGAATCAAGGATACCCTGGAGAGGAAGAATAACCATGCAATTTCATGTATTTAATTTTTTAGAACAATGGTTTAACTGTTGATTTGATAAAATTAGAGGAGTAAAAGTTAGATGTTGTCATGCGGTTTGATGAATTTAATCTTTGGAACATTGGTTTAGTTGTAGTTCATATAACTAGAGGAATAGAACTAGCTGTTCTCATGCAGTTTTATGTTTTTAATCTTTTGGAGGCATTTGTTTAGTTATATTTGATCAAATTCGATGATATGTATTGAGGACATAGTTACAAAAGTGAAGTATTAATTGTAACTGAAGGAAAAGGGTTGACTTTGACTCTTTGTATTGAAACTTGTTGATATGATATACATTCCACCCAAACTGTTTTAACCTTTGGATCTTCAATTTTCAAATAATACCTTGTTGATTTCGATATTTTAAGAATTGTGAAAATTAAAGATTGAATTAGAAAAATGTCTTGCCCATGTCCTATTTATCCACGATTGGAGAAATTCTTAAAAAAAAATAATAAAAACAATATTTTGAAAGCCAAAAAGGCTACAAACTTCTTGAAACATATTTAATTTTCCATGTTAATTAGCAAAATTGAACATACTAGCAATTAATAACACCAAACACTTTTTTAGAAACTGAATATTTGTTTTTTAGTTATTCCGGAAAATATACCATGCAAAAGTGATTAACTGAAAAGGTTCAACAAATAAGCTTGTAACAGATTTAGAAGAAGAGGAATCAATGAAATAAAATTGTTTCATTTTCAGTAACTCAAACTTGAAAACAGTTTTAACTGAGCAAGAATCATGATGTGTATTCTTAGAGGTCTGAATGAGAATTAATAACACAATACCACAATGATCAAAATAACAATACAATGGTTTATTATCTACAATATTTACACTGTAACTCCATTTATCAACAAAGACAATGTACACTTTTGAATGAAGAGCTTGGTCAAACTCAATGTTAATGAAACACAGCTCATATTTTGTAAACTTTTTATTGAAGCTAGCTTTAAAAGGTAGCTCAAACACAGACAAAGAAAATAAATATTTATAACATTTTAAATAAAATAATTTTATACATTGATAAATATCTAAATTTATATTGGTGTGTAAAATTATTAAAACAGTTAAGTTTTATAATTAGTTAAATATGACTTAACCCCAGAACTGGCAACGTTAAAGCTAAAATTGAAAAGCCCGTTTATAGCGTTTTGCAAGCGTTTTTTGGCTTAAAAATTCGCCAAAAATAGTAAATGAACCCCAATCCGAAAGTGTTCAATAGCTTTTTTGTAGAAGAAACTTCAAAGAATTCAAATATGCCACTAAAAATTAGTTTCTTTTGAAATTGTAAAAGTTATTAGCTCAAGAAACAAAAAATGTTCAGTAATGAAAGGAAAATGTTCAAATTTAGGCCTAAATAACGAACATTTTTTTGTATTTTTTTCGTAAGCGTAAAATTTTTTAGTAATTTAGTTCTAAATAGAACTATATAAAAACATTTATCAATTTCAAATTTCTTATTTTGAAAAACACAGTTTTATGTTCCAAATACACGACGCTAACAAAACTAGGCATAGATTGAAACTTAATTTACTACTATATGCTTTGCCCAAAAAAGAAATATTATAACAAAGTGTAGAGGATACAATAAAGAAAAGAACGGTATACTTGTCATTCCTTAGTTCACAAAAGTGTTTGAGTTATCTTTATTTGAATAACAAAATGACATCAATCTAATGAAACGTCGCCGGTCGATATACTACGGGTAGGAAGGGTCATTTGAATACCGTGGGAACCCATGCACCAGACGATCTCACTAGAATGCCCTAATTATGTACTTTTCATTGCCGTCTAGACAAACAAAAAAACTGGTTATTTCTAGTTCAATTCCCACCGTTAGAAAGGTCAATCTTTTCTCTACAAAATGGTGTAAAGCAATCTGTCAAAACATGTGATATAGTGGGCGTTATGTCAGTTGACAAATGGGCCGTTTCATTGGTTGAAAAACTGTCCAATCGCAAGGGTTTACAGAAATTTTTTGAACAATTCCTGTAAAATAGTGACATCTGATTGGAAGGCACCATTAGAAAGATAAAATCTTGACGAATCCAATGGTAGCTTTATAGTCTCGATATAAATACTTCTGTAGGTTGGCTTGAACGTTGAAGAAGTGGGAAAACAGTACAATTGTATGCAGATTCGCGCGCGGAAATAGCTGCAGCCCGATATACATATTTTAAAACGATAATTACGTATGTATACGTTTTACAAAAAAGTTGTAAGTACAAAAATTAAAGTTTAATTCATTTCCTTTAGAAATGGTGCAAGTTTTATTAAAATTAGAACATTTTAAGTGGATTAAATTATTGATTATGCAAATATATGCAAATATATGCAAATTCTGGTTAAGGTTCGAGTGGATCGCATTTGCGCCCGAGAGACTGCAGTCTGCCACTTTGAGGGTTAATAATATGAAGAAAGTGAACATTGATTAAAGGAATTTATTTGATCAATTATTAATAACATTTTGTGCTTAAATAAAAGTAAAAGAGCTTATATAATTAATTGCAAAAACAGTTCTGTAGGACTATGTAGTCCTGTTACAGTACCATTACGATTACGTTATGAAACTTAATAAACAGTATTCATTATATCTGAAAAAGTGAGTTAGTTATAAAGCAGAATAGAGTATAGAGAGGGGGACAGTGAACTAATAAGACCAGACCAGGTCACATCAGTTTGGTGAATAAGGATTATGTTTTACATTATTACATCTTAGGCTTTAACCAAACAGGTTCTGCTATGCAAATGGTTTGTGTGTAATACATTCATTACTAGTATGTAGTTTACTAGCGTTAGTAGTAAAGTCTGGACCGATCCAGTACTAATCCAGCCAAGTGTGGAGCAGGCAAAAAACTAAAAGCTGTCAAATTAATCACCGGATCTGATATAAAATGTACATCAAGCTTTAATTGTGTTTCTGGTTCAGTATATCTGCTAAAGATAGAATAGTAATTTAATTTCAACCTCTTCTTGAAGGTGACCCAGGGTTTGAAGCTTAAATATTTCAAATGGTAACACACTTTTGAGTGGATTTTAAAGATTTCTTTAAGAAGACAATAAATGATACAAATACGAATTTCAGACTGAAAGTTGTAAGTTCATATCTGTATAAAACCTGTGATGTTATTGAGGAGTTTTCATACATTTGTCTCGCCCTGTGTAATATCAAGGAGAGTGTGAATTGCAGTTATATAGGTAAAACCAGCCATAGTTTCAATTATAGGTTAATTGAGTTGGCAGTTGGATCATAATGACTCTATCTTTTCTAACCATTCAAAAAATGTGTGTCAGACTTTTCTTCTAAGGTTTAATTTACGTTTCTCCATGTCAATACTAAAAGTAGAAAATGAATTACTTTTTACATTGTTTTTTGTCTGTATGTGTATGTCTTAAAGGAGAAGTTTTCTGTGATAACTTATTCTGAAATTTATAGAGTTTTTTTTATGTTGTAAGATATAATCATTGATGATTCACCCATCTGGCATTTGTAAACATATATGTGATATAAATTTGAACTGTATTATTTCTGTTTTTAAGTTTTAGTTTATTCGTGGAAGATAAGGTAGAATTCCTCATGAATTAACTGCTTCTGCAACCTAAGCCATGGCTTTCAACCATACCCTTTTACCTGAAGATTATTTTACTAGCCAAGTACACGAAATAAGTACACATTGGTTGCTTTTAAATATTTTATTTCATCCGTTTTAAGCTACTTTGTAAATACTGAGACTGGCAATACTGTGGTTGGAAGGGCTCAATAAAAAGTAAAACAATATTTGCTAAATATTTTACATTAGGGTGGTTATTACTTTAATCATTGTGGTAATGGGTGTTATTGCAGTATATACATAACACTATATATAGGTACTAATTTTATGAATGTTGTTGATTCACTACATCAAAGTAGAAATGGTTTAAACAAAATAGACTGGAAACATAATAGCTTAAATGCGGCACATTTTACTAGTTCATTAAAGTGGAATTTGATATTTTTATAGAATATGATAATTCTTACAATTGACATAATTACAAACTGATCCTTGTCAGTGGATGTCAACATTGCTTTATGTTGCCAATCTATTATATACAAAGAACCAACAATAGTGTTACAGATCAATTAAGATGCCTGACCTTGCTTTCAGTCTTCCTAGCTTCATAGTCACTTTGCCTGCTGTTGTCTTCAATACTGCAGCTGCTTCTTCCTGAGTGGAGTTCTTAAGGTCTTGACCATTGACGGCGAGAATTTGGTCTCCTTTCATTAGCCTTCCGTCTGTTCCTGCGGTGCCTCCTTGAACCTAAACATTCATATGATTTAAATCTGTACTAATATTGTAAAGAGTTAAAGTTTGTTTTTATTAAAGAGATTATTTCTAGATTTCGTCAGGAACAACTTTATCAATTTTTATGTAGTTAGAAAGCTAATTGAGCGGATTTGCACAAATTCTAGCAACACTATTTTTCTCAAGGATCCATGCCTTAAAACAGAAAAATATACAATTTATTGTAATTAATTCAGTGTTGAAGGTATGTAAACCGATGATCTTCAAAGCATATATGAAAATTAATTATTATGTTTTAATCATTGTTTATACTGATAGACAACTAACTAGATGTTTAATAAATACTATAATTTAAAAGTCCGACTGAAATCACATTGATCATAATTGTAAATAAATTAGTAATAAAAGAAATGTATTTTCAATGATGTGTTTTTTTTTAACTGTGGTAAATAAAAACAATAACTAAGTTTATAAATATACTAGGGGAGACCCCTGCGTGCTCCGCACGCCAACCCCAATGGAACCTTCTTTAAACATATTATGTTAGGTTTTATTTATAATAAAGGTGTAGGATTAATAATAACCTCAAAACTAAGATGGTAAATAATGTTAAATGTTCAAATCAAATTATTTGTTATATTTTATAACAGCAGTTAATAATGGTTAAAAGAACCAGCAAGGCTCAGATCTACACTTTAAAACCCTAACTTAAAAGCTAGAAATACAAAAATAATTGCTTCAAATTTTGAAATCAGCTATTAATGGAAATATTGGAGCTATATTCTGTTATTTTATTCAGTTGGTTGCTATGGTAATAAATGTAAATGCATGTGTTGGTTTATCATTCTAGGCCTAACCTAAGAATTTTTTCTGACTAAATTTACAAATATTGAAATAAAAAAAGGTTTTTACCGAAATTAATTATAGCCTATGTTACTCAGGGATAGTGTAGCTTTTTATTAGTAAAACTATTTTTTCAATCGGTTGAGTAGTGCCAGAGATTACCCCCTACATACAAACAAACAAACAAAAAAACAAACTTTACCTTTTTATAATATTAATATAGACATTAACTGTCATATTATTTTACAGAGCAGCTGTTTAATGTTTTTAATTTATTTATGTAATATCAAATGTTTTAATATAAACTACAGAACAGCTGTTTTATGTTTTTAACTTATTTATTTAATACCAAATTGTTTTAATGTAAACAAAGCAGATGTTTTTAAATTCTCATGTATTTCTTAAGGGAATTTTTGGGGACCCCAAATATTACTTAGTTTTTAATTTTAGAAAAAACTTATAATTTTCCCTCGTTCCTTGAATTGATACCTTTAATTTGATACCTCTCTCATCATCCTCCGATTTACCAAATTCCCACAATTTTGAATCTAAAATTTCGCTTACAGAATTATATATAAGGATTTTCAACCTAAGATTAAACGTTATTTTTGGTTGTTGACAAAACTGCACTTGATATCATAGTGACAATATTTGCTCATTTTGATACTAAAATAGTATATTTCCAGTAAATAACATAAGAGAAACGTATTTAAATGAACCAGTCAACCTTATTTGGCTTTCCACTTCACATAAAATTATTAGGAATAAAATTTGTTAAGCTCCCGAAAACAATAACAGTTTTTCGTTTTTTCTGCAATCCCTCAGATATTAGGTTTTATTTTGCAGTTTGTTACCATGAGCGTGCGTTCACACACTAATTAAAAAAATATGTCGTTTAGTTGAAAATAAATTCATTAAGACATACATTATTTGTCGAATCACTTACAACATCAGAGATAAAGATGCCAGGTCCATTCTTCCTGCCGACTATACTTAGACCCAGTCCCTTGCCTGGCTTCTTAGTCAGTTCTACTTCCATTACGTCCAAGAAATCTTCTTCCTTGGTTCCACTCACTTCATCTCGGAAAACTATCATTTTAACCTAAAACAAGAAAACCGAATAAAACTACAAGTAGCCGGGCATTAAAATAGAGTTGCTGGTGAAATAGAAAATTATTTAACATAAATTGATGTAATCCAGTCTAACTTAAAAAGTAAAATTGTTTTTTTAGACAATGGTTTAAAATTAACTGAATAATTTGAAATCTTAAATAAAACATTTTTATATAACTACTCCGTATCAGGAAAAATCAATGTAACATACGAAAGCCAACAAATCCAAATAAACCGATATGTAAAGTTTTAGAGAATAAATATTGACCAAAGCTGGAAAATACTTAATTAGGGCCTGTAGAAAAAGTGTAAAACAATTTCACTCTGTAATTTTCAGTAAGATTTCAGTTCTAGATTTGTATTATGGGTATTTTTTCCTTGAAGTTGAACTGTCTGAGATATAGAATAAAGTCCAATCCATAATCGTATACGTACACAAGATCTACATACGGGGTGCCACTATCTCGCACATAGCATGGAGTCTAATAAAAGGGGTTAGGAAACTATTTTTAAATTAGGAGAGAAATGGTATTTTTTAGGCTTTCTGTAATAACAAATAAACTAATAAATAACAGTTTTCTAATAGTTATTACATATTATTATATATGTTCTCATGAATTTTTAAGTTTTTACAGGAAAATTCCATGCAGTGAAAAGCATAAAACTTTTATTATTTTATTTAAACTTTATTAAATATAGTAAATAATAGTTACATTTTTTATAAGTACAATTTAATTACCTTCCGAAATTTGAATTACTTTTGAAAAATATAATTAGAATTACAAAAGAAAATTTCCGGGTTACAACGTAACACATATTGAATATAAAATATTTATTGGGAAATAAGCACAAGTTCACACGATGTTGCCGAGTCGTGGCAATGAGATCATGAGGAGAGCAGATGATCAACTGACCATAACTTGCGCGGTTCGGAACGTCAAGTTACAATATTTCCATTGAATTTGTATTTGATCATTTCATGGCACGACTAGTGGGGAATCTAGCATTTAAAAACCAATTTCTAACATCCTTCCTGAGTAACAAGCTCTTAAATATCCTTTCCATCCCCTTGGTATAGGGCAAAATTGTAGTTTTCTTTGGACAATCTGATATTATTAAAAAACAAAAAGATGATTCCTTGCAAAAATAGCACATAAAAAATAATTAGATTATGCAGCTGAATCGCTCTCGTCAGTTGAGCGAATTTCGAATCGTAGATTTATATGTTTTAGGGTTTCAACCAACTATTTGGAAAATTAGTCTAAAATGCGGCTGTTAGAGTGAAAACATATACATACATAAAATACAATTTAAAAAAAAAACGTGTTTTGGAGACCACTCCCAAACTTAGGTCTCTCTATAAGCATACTGCAATAGCTCTTTCCAATGAATATTCGCCAGTAATCATAATTTAAAAATTTTTAATTAACAAAGATAGGCTATATTTTTTGAATTTTTAGGTTTGTGGTTTTGGTTCCGCACGTTAACCACCGATTTAACCTTCTAAAAACTTATGTTATGTTTTATTTATAATAAAGGTGTGGATTAATAATAACCTCAAAACTAAGTTAGTAGTAAATAATGTTAAGGGTCTTCTATATCTTGTGTAAAACAGCAAAAATATGCACTTCGTATTACCGTGTTTCGGACGCCGTTTTTCAACCTAAAAAGTTGTGAAACATCTTAAATTGTTCTTAAAGGCTTTGTGCTTTTGTCTTATACCTCATAATTTAAAGAAATCGTCGGCAACTCCTTTTAATAAACAGTTTAAATCAGTAAAAATCGATTATTTTTAACGCATTTTTTGGGAGTTTTAAGCAATAATTTCCATATTTTAAGGTAACACGTAAAAAATATAAAGCCTTCTTTATAACTTAAAGTAATTTCCCAGATTATTAATTTATAAATAGAATCCGAAGCACGGTATTACGAATGCATGTTTCAACGATTTTGCGGCTTGAGTCAGGCCTTTTGCATTGAAATCATACTGTACACTCGGGAGTTTTCTTCAAGGTAAAGAAGAGCCTTAAATGTTCAAATCAAATTATTTTGTATATTTTATAACAACAGTTATAATAAAGGTTAAAATAACCAGTAAGGCTCAGGTGTACACTTAATCAAAAACCTAACCAAAACGTTACTCACTATTAATTACCGTATATTATCAATAAGTAGGCCTACTATATGTCTTATTTATTACTTTCTCACTATACTATAGTATAGAGAAAGTATAGTGATCGCAAAAAAAATCGATGTTGAGATTTTTGTGGAAATATCCGTTTTGGGACCCCTTGAGTCCAAAAAAGTGGTTTTTACAAAATGTCTGTCTGTATGTATGTATGTCTGTATGTATACAAAGCTGGAGCGAAAACTATTCGATCGATTTCAAACAAATTTGCACCGGACATGTCAAGTAGGCCTGTATAGATGCACAAAAAATGGTTTTGAACAATTTAAAGAAAAACCCCCTTTTTCGCAAAAAACCCCAAAAAAACAGTTTTTATTTTTTTATAAAAAAACCGCTCTAACGATTTTGATAAAATTTGGCTTATTTGTAGCCTTTAATTTACCCTACCATATGCAAAAAACAGCATCTTTCTAAAAATTCTCGTTTAGCTAATAATAATAACTGATTTTTTGGGGTTTTGGGCCATAAAGAGGGTTGTTTTTACCGTACCTTTTGAGTAATTAGTGTGCTAGAGAGCCATTGGTATAGCGTTGTGTGTGTATTGGTCGCGTGTTGGGCCGTACGTCCTTTCTCGTATGTCCGTGCCGTCGACCCTATAACACATTGTTAGTGTTGTGTGTGTGCTATGTGTGTTGTGTGTGTTGACATTGTTAGTGTTAAGTCTTTAGCTGGCTCTCTTCCAGAGAAAGATGTGAGCAGTGTGAATGTTTGCTCATGAATGAATTTCAACAATCGAAAGTACCAATAAGATGCATTCCGTTGTTATAGAAAGTACCAGGAGACCGAGCTAAAGCTCGATTATAAGCAGGGCTATGATTTCAATAATAAATATTGGATTATTGAGTTTTGAGGTTAGGCCTATAACATTAAACAACTAAATAAAGGGTATATACAACATTAGGCTTACCTGTAATAAAAATACAGTTTAAAGGATTAACCACAATCTTAACGCTATGCCTCAGAAATAAGTCAGGCCTAAATTAAAGTATTATTTCAATATCGATTTATTCCTAGGGCCTAGTTTACTCACGTCAACAACTACTATTATTGCAAATTTCCGTGAACATCATTTCGGTTAGGCCTATAACATTAAACAACTAAATAAAGGGTATGTTTATAATGTATTCGTTGCCATGGTAACTATAAATAGATACAACATTAGGCTTACCTCTAATAAAATATACAGTTTAAAAGAAAGCAGATGATTATTGTAATGGCATTGAAAACATTTGCATCAGCTGTGCTTTGTATTGTTTAAAATGGACAAATTTCACTTTTTAATTTAATAAAAAGACGTAGAAAACGAATTTTCCCAGACTGGTGACCATTTCCAATCGATTTCTCGTGGCCAAAAGCCTAATATAAAATCAAAAAATCAAAAATCCTTAGACGGAGATTCCAGATCCATTTAGCAGACAAACAATTATCTCTCGCTTTAGAAGATAAGATTGATTAATAGCGACAATAAACAATTTTATCTATTGTTACAATTTATCAATTTGAAATACATTTAACCCTGCAGCACATAGGTGATAGAAAATCATGACACTCCGTTCTATTTTAATCCTATTAAGTAGTCTATATGACTTGATATCACTATAACTACTTATTTGTACTCTTTTAAAAATGTAGGCCTAGTGGGTTAATAATAGAAAAATAATAAATTTTATAGATCAACTAGATTGGTACCCACAGATGTGGTGAAATAAATAAAAGGACTATCGGATAAATATTGTGCCTTACCATTACTTGCAGCTTGATACATTTGGGTTTAGGGCTCATTACCATATAGTTCTTAGCTATATTAACATAAATTACTTTCCTTCACATATCCCGAAATTTTTTAAAAGATCGTCAAATTATTAAAATTAAAAAAATTACAGTCGCGTGTCTTTTTCAATTTTTAAGAAATACACACACTTCTTCTTTTAATCAAAATCTCTGAGTTAACTCGCATAATTCTGAGATATAAGCCCGTTTATGGTCACGTGTCGTATTCAGAAAGTCGAGAGGCGTAGGTTCTATATTACTAAAGTTTGTTCCAAGAATAAATACCAATTTCATATGTTGTTGTTTCTAGTTCACAGCTCCAGGTTAGGCAAACCAATCTTATAGGTTTAATATACATGTTATTAAAAATAGGTTATTAGGTAACTGTTGTTAAAACTTTGACCTCTTTGACATACCAGGAAAATTTAAATCAAATATATAGTTTAAATATCATGCAAAACAAAAGTGAAAAGATACAAATAAATGCTATAAAAACGCAAATACATCTATATATATATATAAGCGAAATACCACTCACTCACTCACTGACTCACTCATCACGATTTCTCAAAAACTAACAAACGGATTGGAATGAAATTTGGTATGTAGCTTTCTCTAGGGCCATAGGCGCTCGCTAAGAAAGGGTTTCAAAAAATTCGAAATTTTAGGGGGGTTTGGGGGGATAAAGCTATTAAATCACGATTTCTTCAAAACTACCTAACGGATTGGAATGAAATTTGGTATGTAGCTTCCTCTAGGGCCATAGGTGCTCACTAAGAAAGGGTATGAAAAATTTCGAAATTTTAGGAGGGGTTTGGGGGCGATCAAAGTTACTAAAATCATAATTTCAGATCTTTTATTATTATGACAATAGTACTTTTATTATTTAAGATCTATATATATATAAAAGCCAAATACCACTCACTGCCTGAACTCTTAAAAAGAATACAATTACGTTAGAAAGACTGAAAATAAAAACCACCACGGGCAACGCCATACGGGTCAGCTAGTACATTATGTATACAGATTAAATGTATCAATTTTATGGATTGTTTAAAATTTAAATTAGTTTAATTACTACAAAACCTAATTTTCGTAAGGTTGTCAGAGAAAAAATAATAAATGTAAATCCCGGGACTAGTCTCGGGATCCCGAGATTACTCCCGGCAGCCCCGGGATTGAGAAAGTGTTCCGGGATTAAAACCCCTAGTTGGAGGACTAATAAACACTTCTACTCACCTCTAGCTCTATGTGTTACATGCATAACTCTAACAAAACAACAAGAAATTACCCTGTCACCCATACATAATTACACTCGCACACCCTCAACCTCACCCCCACACACACCCTCCCATACAGACACATTTAAAATACATCCATACACATTCACTCAGGCCTATATAATTGTACAAAATGCATACATTAACATTCACACATTAAAATTTTACAGCATGATAAAACCACAACAGAAAACTATCATTTATCTTACCGAAATTGAAAATGGTGTATAAGATGGTCACAATTTCAGCTTAGAGGAAAAATTTTCAACAACTAAGACA
>JAGFPH010001414.1:212653-233560 GCA_018207615.1 Philaenus spumarius
CTAAATGCGTAGATACGTAGATCGATTTGGGTGAAACCCACTGTGCGCTTTTGGGCCATGGAAATCGGATCTAAAAAATTGTTTTTTTTTTATTGCGTGTAATGTTAAGGCACAATATTTGCCCGATAAACCTTTTTACTTTCTCACTATACTATAGTATAGAAAAAATATAGTGATCGCAAAAAAAATCGGTGTTGAGATTTTTGTGGAAATATCCGTTTTGGAACCCCATGAGTTAAAAAAAAGTAGTTTTTACAAAATGTCTGTCTGTATGTCTGTCTGAATGTCTGTGTATATGTCTGTATGTATACAAAGCTAGAGAGAAAACTATTCGATCGATTTCGAACAAATTTGCACCAAACATGTCAATTAATTAGGTCTGTATAGACGCACGAAAAATGGTTTTGAAAATTTCTGAAAAACAACCCCTTTTTTGGCCAAAAACCCCCAAAAAATCTGTTATTATTTTTTTTATAAAAAAAAAAAACAGCTCTAACGGTTTTGATAAAATTTGGCTTATTTGTACCCTACCACATGCAAAAAACCGCATCTTTCTAAACATTGTCATTTAGCTAATAATAATAATAATAATAACTGATTTTTGGGGTTTTTTTGGCCGAAAAGGGGGTTGTTTTTTTAAATTTTCAAAACCTTTTTTTCGTGCATCTAATTATATGTTTGGTGCAAATTTGTTGGAAATCGATCGAATAGTTTTCTCTCTAGATAATAATAATATTTATTAGTTAATGTCCTACTTTAATATCACCTCTCCTATCCCACCTACAATTATGAATCTGTTTAAGAGTTTGTGAGAAACTATGTGCCAGTTCCTGGTATTTTTTAATTAGGATGTAACATAGTTTTTTTCTTATTTTTAATTCCTTTGTGCAAGTTTTTATTGGTTTGTGTGTGTTGAAACATGTGTGTTGGTTCAGTATAGGCCTAACTTAAAATACTATTTTGTACTAAAAGCTGGACATACGAATCAACTGTTTTATCTGTTAATTTATTCAATTGGTTGCTATGGTAATGAATGTAAATACATTCAAGAAGTTGTTTCATCAGTCGTAGGCCTATCCTAAAATTATGTTTAATTTATTTTACCTGCCTTAACGGCAACATACACACATGATTTATGTTTTTGTGCAGTCTTTGATCCTGTGAATTTGTTCGTTGAAAGATACTGGCCACTAATGATTTTCTCTAAGCCAGCTGATTACTTTTGCTACAATTGTCTGTTCTTCGATGCACAATCACGTGTTTTAAAAATCAGCTGGTTAGGGAAACTTAAAAGATGATAAAATACGTTTTAAAAAGTTGTTTTATTACATTCTAAATAAAATTATTTCAAAAATTTGAGTAAATTGTGCAAATATAGAATGATTGATCTTTAATTTAAAACAAACCGCGTGTAAAACGGTTCAGTGGAAACTTCAAGTGAACTCTTCAAAGAAGTGCAAAGTTTAAATTTTACCCCATGTTAAATTACCATAAGAAAACTTTTAATCTGGTTTTTTAAATTGTTACTGACGAGATACCAAAATCTAAGGTAAAATGTGCAAGTATATGGGTTATTCCCTTTCATTTGACACTACTCGCGTATAAATCGGTCCAGTGGAAGTCTCACATGTTCTTCCGGAAGATTTTTAATTTTGTGTTTTAATGTATAGGATAATCTTATGTGATAAATTCCACAAGAGTCTAATATAAACAAATGTTTAATCAATTTGGTTTTATAATTTAGAATTAAATGCTTGTTCAAAGGTCACACAGTTTTAATTCAAGTTCAATTTATATTGTTTCTCTCAAAGAAACTTGTGTAATGGATGGATATTACCCTAAATTTGTAGGCTTGATTCAATTATATTATCTTAGGAATTTATATAGTTATTTGACCTTTTATCTTGCTTAACCACTAGATTTGTTTACATTACAAACATTGGAATTAATTTATTTTCTTGCACTAATCTTATATATATATATATATTAATCAGAACCAGAATCATAAAACACTACATTATATTTAGTTCCAATAAGAAAATTGTATACAGTAGAGCCCCTCTTAACCGGCCTCGGATCAACCGGTTCTCGGATTAACCGGCCTATCCCAAGGAACAACAGAGTCAAATATATTAACTGGCCGAAGTCTCAAACATTGATTGCTTGACGGACATTTTTCCTAGAAAATAAAGCGGGGTTACGCAACGTTAGGTGTGCGGCAGGGGAACAGAGGCGTAAAAAAGAAACAAAGGATGCCGCTTTGTCAATTGATTCAAAGAAAAAATACAGTTGCCGCGGGAGCAAGAGGGAAATCAAATTTTGCTTCCGCGGCAACCTTATTTTTTCTTAGAATCGATTAACAAAGCGGCATCCTTTGTTTCTCTTTCTTCGTCTGTTGCTTTGTCGGAACCTTTACAAAAGTTCTTGTATAAATTAGTATATGTAAATTAAGTTTTCAAAGTTTATGTAAGTTGAAATGTTTAATTTGTTGGTGTTTGTTTGCTTATGTATGTACAGTACATACAATAAAAAGAGTTGCAATAATGTCTTATTTGCTTGGTTATTTATGAAATATGTATTGTAGGTTATTTTTAAACAAACATCTACTTTTTACGGGAACCTCGGATCAATCGGCCAAACTCGTAACCGACCAGGGTCTCGGTCCCCACCAGACCGGTTAAGAGGGGTTCTACTGTAGTACTTTTCAAAATGTACTGAAAAATAATATAGCTTAAAACTTAAATAAATCCTCCTCTTTCATTCTAAAAGTACTGCAGCTAAAATTTTGAAAACTCAATGAAGTTAGAGGTATTTATAAACTTTATGGAAAAACTATAGCGGATGTAAACTTTGCAAAAGAAAAATAAGTATTTATTTATGCAATGAACTGCAATATTTTATTTAAAAGCAATCTCCTTCTTTCACTGGTTGCAACCATCAACTTTTTATCTATTTTTAAATCTACAAACATATTGTCAAATTTGAGGTGTTGTGATGTTGTTGTCTGACCTCGAATTGATGAGTGATTTTCTCTTGTAAAGTGTTTAAAATTTAAAAAGCAAAAGAACCGTCAAGGTCACCAGACCAACCTAGTGTAAAGTATTTTATTTTAAAAAATACACAAGAACTTACCTTAGCGGGAGTCTGTCTAAGTGCTGCCAGTGCTTTACTATGTGTTATACTTCTAAAGTCTTCACTATTAACTTCCAATATTTGATCCCCAGGTTTCAGTCTACCATCTTTAGCTGCAGCTCCGTCTGGATATACTTCATGGATAATTATTACACCCTAAACATACAAAAATCATTTGAAGATTGTGTCCACTTATTTTCACAATCTATACATATTATGTAATGTGCTGCTGCTTACTGTTACAATGGTCCCTGTTCGGGCGCCATTTTGTAACGTGCTGTCGCTTGCCAGCCGTTTACAAACAAATTTATTAATAAAAATATAAAAAATAAATCAAATTTTGACAAGTTTTTTCCAAGTTGAATTTATTAAAAAAAATAAACTTTTGCTGCGTAACAATTACTTGTATTATCATATCTTCAATTTGTATAACTTATTTTATATTTATTTACTACCTTTTCAATTCAACAAATCATTATTCCCTTAATCATAACAAAAACAATCAAACATAACCCCAAAATTTAAAATAGGTTATGTTGTCGTCAGATCTGTGGTTGTCACAGCTGACGACCAAATCTTTGTTACGCAGGTTCGTTTGAACATCTGTACACAGTTGCCAACTACTGGGCTGCTGATTCCAGAAAGACGATATCTGTATTCTGCACACAGATCCCCTCCCCTGGAACCCACAACTGCGGCTAACAACTGACGCCATTTTGGTTCATCTTAAAGCTACACTGACTCTAATTTGTTAACAAGGTTCATTCTTACCATGAAGTACTTTAATAGGAAGGGAAAGGACTCAAATCAACAAAACATAATAGTTGGCGTTAGTTTTTTAATGCCCCATTTCAATTTTCAAACACAAGAAACAAAATTAAATGAAATTTGGCAAACCATAGGTTTACCTTTGCAAAACAATAACTCAAACATTCACTCCTGAAATTACTAAAATTTAACAACAATTTAAAATAATTAAAACCTTTCAATGCAGACTTAATATTACTGTAATTTTCTACTTACATACGTTCTTTGTTTTATGGTGCACTTTAAAAAAAACTTACTACACATTGAAAATGATTTTACATTGATTTTATTTATTATTCAAAATTTCCCCTTAAAAGTTTATCGTTCGTTAAAAGTTTAACCTCACTGAAGTTACTTCATTTAGTTCCTTAAGCATAGTTTATCTCGGAAACACTTGTTCATGTGCAAATCACTCCCGCCTGTCGGCCATGATTTAGTTAACTGCCGGCACGCACTTTCCAAAAACTTATAAAGTCGATTACTTCGTTTTAAATCGTACGATTTTTGCCATCTAACACTTTTCTGTTACACCACTGTCTCTATTACTGTTTAAACATGATTTACTTGCATTTCGCTTGGAAATACCGCAAAATTATACTTGTTAAGACATTTCACCAGCACCTCGCCAACACATCTGTTCACTAAGGCATCTCAGAAGTTAGTGAGAAAGAAGCGTGGCTTCAGCTAGCTACCTTTTGCGCACGATGACGTCATATCGCGTGATCTGTTTCTACCAATCATGATTGTGCTTTTATTTCGCTTTGTTTCCTTTCCTACCTGTTCTGAGGCTAAAGTCTGTTTGATAATAAGCTGCACGCGTCGCTTGAGGCTATTTTTAGATGACGTATTCGCTTTATATTAATAAACCTATCTATTATTTTTCTCTTTAAATTATAAAATTTACTTTTTAAACTACTTTTTTATGCGTTAATTATTCTAAAAATAAGTTTGTCTGCATTCCCTTTGGATTTCTATGTTTTATTAATTTTCTACAAAAATGTGGTTTTCTATCTAGGCTAATTCATCCAAAATTTACTTTGTTCCTCCCCTTACGTTATTAAATCCTTGAAACTCACATGTATTACAATTTATTAAGAGTAAAGTTTCTTTGTCCGAGTTTATTTCTAGAATCCTACCGGCAAATTATAATGATTTTTGTGTTGTTAAACAGCTTTTTTTGATACAGATATGATATTAACACTTAGAAACTTTTTAAAATATATTTTCCCAGATATTGGAGTGTTGGAAAACGAACTAAAACTATAATCAGAAGAAGAATGAATGAAAAATTTAAACAAATTATGAATGACTTTAGTGGTAGAATCTGGGAGAACATAAATCTGGAATCGGAGAAGTGTAAACACTTGAGAAAAACTGTGGTTTTGTTCCATCTCAATACAAGACATTACTGCCTTGCCATACACTTCTACCAGCTTACACCTGCCCTTCAAAGTAAAAAACACCTTGTGTCATAAAGCAAGTCAAGGATTACTAGAGAATGCCACATGGTTGATGGACTTGGGTTCCGGGTTAGTTAAAAGCAAGAACAATTTGTATGTGGCTTTCGAGCCATTGCAAAGATAGTAGGACAAGAAACCACTTGAAAATTGATTAGGTGTTGGTGTTCTGGAGTTATAATCATGCAAAAAAATAAATAGACACTTTTTACAAATATAGTTAGTATTATAATAAACATTTTACACTTACCAGTAGCGTATCAGATCCTCCAACTATGCTCAGGCCAAGCCCCATCTTATCTTTGTTTATTTCCACAGTCGACTCCACGCCTGGGTTTATAGGTGCTGTTGCCGGGTCCGCGGGAGGCTCTTCTGAAAATTTCCGAGAAGATGAAGGCGATACAGCCAAAGGAGTTGTAGGTTCGATTTTTCCAAGCAATCCTATAATTTAATTTTTCAATTTAGCAATAAAGTAATTTTAATAAGGATAATGTAAAATTATATAAATTAAAAATAAACAATAATGTACAAATATTTTAAAATTAATAAAGAAAAATTGATCATTCAAATAAAATAAGCTTTACCCAATAGGCAATTGCCACTTTATAAAGAGTAATTATTGATCCTGTGTAAGGCAATATCAAGTCGATAACACATGGTTAATCAAGGATGCATTGGCATTAGAGATGAACATTTAATTTGTAGTTTTTCAAATAAATCTTATAGCTTTTAATTACACAGTTCCTAAATGGAGGTAATTTAAAATGTTTACAGTTAAAACACAATAGAGAAAGTATAGTGATCGCAAAAAAAATCGATGTTGAGATTTTTGTGGAAATATCCGTTTTGGGACCCCCTGAGTCCAAAAAAGTGGTTTTTACAAAATGTCTGTATGTATACAAAGCTAGAGCGAAAACTATTCGATCGATTTCAAACAAATTTGCACCAGACATGTCAAGTAGGCCTGTATAGATGCACGAAAACGGTTTAGAAAAATTTGGAAAAACAACCCCCTTTTTGGCAAAAAAAAACCTCCAAAAAATCAGTTATTATTTTTTTATAGACTGCTCAGCTGTTTTAAGCTTTTCATACGAACAGCTGTTTTTTGTGCCCCTGATAAAATCAAAAGAAATCTTTCTCCTTCTTCCTTAAGATTGACCTTCCATAAGATTAACATTCAAACTTTGAGGGCCACTGGGGCGTAGCCCTAATGTCCTAGGACTTCGGTAAATGGCCTAAAACCTTCCCAGGGTTAACCTGTGTTACTATGCAAAATTTCAAAACAATCGGATGGACGGTTTGGTAACGCATAAAGGACAAACGTACATACATTGAATTTTATATATATAGAAGATAACATTTTGAACTCTTTTAATGTTGAACAGTTAGATACTTTTACCTTTATTACATATTAAAGTATAGCTGAGATCAGACAATATACAATATAATCAATTTTATAAACCACATAAATAAAATATTTACAACAATATTTTAAACTAAAAAAATACAGCACAATTACTTTATATACAATGGTCTCAACACCCAATGTCATTATAAACATAATATAATCATCTCTGTTTTTAAGGATTAATGTAAGTAAATTAAAATATTTGAAAATTTTTAGTCAAAATTTTAAAACATTTATCAGAAAATCAACAAATAATAAGTTTTAAAAATAGAAGTAATAATTTTTGTGTGTGTTAGGGATAGAGGAATCCAAGGCTTGCCCACCACTGCGACCCATTAGGTTTCCCTTTAGTGATCTTCCCAGGCCCCTTATGAAACCAAGGAGGGTGTCCAACCGAGCCAAGGAGCAGAACTCTTCCGGGCTAACAATAACACTTCCAAGTACCATGAATCTACTGCATGCGAGAGCCTAGCACAGCAGGTGTTGAGTCGATTCAATCGCAAGAGAGCAAAATCGACAGGATTCTCCCAAAACCATCCCCATAAATAGAAATAATATACTACAAATTATTAATTAATTTAAAATGAATGTTTTAGTTATCTGGAATTTTTCAGTTACTTTTTTTCACCAAACATAGGAGAATCTTTTTGAAGTTTTGACGGCATCTAAGGCATTTTTTATTATTGGGAAGTGTTCTTTAACTTTAGCTGAACCTCTAGACGTGACAAAAGGTAAATTTTCTAACCTTTCATAGTCTGCAGATGTGGTGAAAGAATTTGTTAAACCAGTATGTATAAAAATATTTTTACAGCTTTATGCTGACAAAGAAGATAGTAATTGTGAACTAAAAACCACAGAATGCAAGAAATGAACTTGTTTATTTAAGTTTTCCACGGCACTTTCTGTTATTGCTTTGATGTAACCCCCAAAGTATGTGACATCGCATCGTTATATCGCTTGATGAGTTGCTACACCTGATATCTATACATAATAAAATCGTGTCTGTCTGTTTATGACAGGATCAAATGAGAACGGCTGAACGCATAAAAGCTGGGGTTTGAGCCATTAGAGGCAGCATTCTTTCGGATTGTTATAAGAAATCTACATTCGAAAAAGTAATTTTTTCCCAAACTTGTGACTTTATTAGTGACCAAAGACGACTATTTACCCCTCTTTTGAGCATGTTTCTGCTTATAACTTTAGACTGGTAGCATCTATATCCAATATGAGATACTCATTGGATTAAGGTTGAATAGCTTAAGTGTTTATAAAACAAAAAGTGTGCATTTTTCTTAAACTTTTTGTTTACTGACTTTTTAAATAGTTGCAGTTTTTCATTGATAGGTTTTAGTGAAATCTGAGACAACCATGGCGATTGGAAATTTAATGCTGTACGTATTCACATTTGACATTTTTTCTCCAAAGCTATCTAAAGGTCAAAAAATTAAAAAAACCGTTTAAGGTATTTTCGGCCGTTATTGCGTCGACAAAGTGTCGGTTACAGCTAGTTAATATATCTGAAGTCATTTTATTTGCACAAATTTAATTAAGTAAAACCAAATTAGTTATAAAGTAAATTCTACTACACACTCTGACATTGATAAGGTCAATAAAATATAATACTTACGTGAACATGCAATGTGAGTCATTCAATCCACCGGAAAAGCATTAATTAATAAACATAAAAAAAGATAAATCAACTTGATTAAAGTAAAATATCAGCAGCCAATCTAAACTCAATAAAGCATTGACAAAAATATAACTACAAAACAACACAAGTTTAGTTGTTTCTTTAAAGTTTCAGTTAGTAGTATTATTTACAATATACAGTAAGTATTTAGATTATTTTTTCTTGTGTTTTGTGTGCTAATTACCAGAACCCAACAAATACACCACTATGTATTTTAGGAGAGCAAAGTTCGGTATCAAAAAATTTATATGATACCGTCATTTAGGCTGTTGATCAAAAGGAATTTATTTAACAAAAACAAAACAATTTGTTTATAATTTTTTAATATTTAGTTTTTAAAATATACCTGACAATGTTGTTTGAAAATTGATTTTGTATTAATTTAAAACTGCTTGCAGTTATAAATACTTTTTTTATTTGAGTAGATTGATTTTTCTTAACATCTTGAATTGATGATCAATGATCTTGGAACTTATGAAGAATGGGTATAACAACACAAGGTAATGCCTCCACCAATATTGGATTCCAGCATGAACAGTGGCTTACTGAAAGCTGCATCATCGAACAGTAAAGCAATTTTACAAAATACTCACTGTATACCATATTTATAGTATCATTTATACCAGACAGCAAACATTTCTGATCATTTTTAATATACATTTGTTTTTTAAATAAAAAACTCATAATTTGTAAAAGTGCTGTTACTTTTTGTGTTCTTTGAATAAAGAAACAAAGACAAAGATAAAGCATTGACTAAATACTGACTCGGTTTTTCAGGCTCCTTAGGGCCTTGACTAGGTGTAGGGCTTCTTGCGTTCACAGTCCCTGCAGAAGTAGCATTGGCGCTGGGCTTGTCATCCTCCTGTTTGGCTTTGTTAGGATTACAAACCACAAGGGAAACCACACCTTCAGTCTTCTTCAATAAAGCTGCGGCCTAAAAATAATCAATTAAAACACATATAGAAAAAGTTGACAATTTATAACTTATAATTAAATGATTCAACCTATTAGCATCACTGCACAATAATGTACCTTCAAAACAACTTGTTACTCCAATAGTTTTAAATACGTACACGCATATACACAGCTATACTCTCACACTCACAATCAAAATAGATATAAAAAGTAAACCCTTAGTTTGTAACCACATCATCTTCATTTGCTACTGGTAGTTGTATAATTTAACCATCCTCATAATTGGTGGCTCAAATGTAAGATTTTAGAACTATAAACATAATTCATATCACCTCTCTTCTAAACTGAATTTGTTAAAAATAAGAATTTCGTTTAAGGTTTATTTATTGATGGGTTTATAAAAACTTTCTTTTCTGAGAGAGGATCACTTCTAAAAGGTTTCTATCTTCTCCAAGGAAAATATGTTTCATGTTGCAATAGGGATGCACAATTGTAGGATAAGAGGTCCGACAACCTTATTAAGTTATCGAATAGTTTCAAGATTCACAAAGTATAATCATCAGGTGCAGATTGTGTAATCCTATTACTTTAAATGAGCAATTCTTGTATCTATCTTTATATCTTTGTATCTGTCACGGATCTCGAAAACGGCTCTAACGAATTCAAAGAAATTTTGTATTTAGGTGTAGTTTTGATTTTTAAATACACCCATATAGTTGTATTTCGTGTAAAAACGCAATTTTTTAAGAAAATCTAATTTAAAAGTTGGAAAATTTTAACATGGGGTCTTATGGGTTGCCATGTTGGTAATGAAATAGTAAATAAAGCAATCAAAACAGCTGTTTATAAACAAGCCATGAGATTGAGTACTATCCAAAATCGGCTGTTCATTGGATAGTTTTTAATTACTGTTAAAAAACAAACTAACTTATACTGTTTTAGCACGTTAGGATTAGAATAAATTGGGCCTGATTTAAAACAATGTATTTTGTAAAAAAAAAAAAAATAAACTTGGCAAAGATGGATAAATTCTAACAGTCAATTTTGTAATATAGGCCTGGCTTATTTCTGAAACATGGTATTGAGGTTATGTTAATCCTGCAATAATTTTTACTACTGTATATTTAGGCCTGGTTTCAAAACTTTAGTTGACAGAAGATAGTAGAACTAGGACTAAAATCGCAATGAAAGCCACTCACGTTTCTAAAGCATGTATTTGAGGTTATAATTAATCTTGTAATTACTGTAAATATATTTAAGCCTGGTTTCATAATTTTACAAACCGAACCAAAGATTAACGAGATTCTTTAGTGAATTTTCCAACTGCGAGCGAAGCGGCTAACTGAGGTCAAAGACCGAAGCGGGGTTGGTCCAGGGGCAGAGCCCCTAGTAGGACCATTAATCTTTATAGAGCCCAGAACTACTGGCAACATTATCAGAGACATGTCAGAACAGCTTGCTTTCCAAACAGGATGGCACAACCTCACACTACCTGAAGATCATTAAGGCCAGCCCTGTCCTCTATCCACCGACATCCTGAATCGACACTGTCAGACTTTTGCATGTACAGTTTGTTAAAAACCAATGTTTACAGTGAAAAATATCATTACACCAGACATAATTGGAAATTGACTACCGCTATTAAATTTATAAAAAAACTAAGGAGGGTCATATTGAACTTTTTTAAGGTCAGATATCCAAATATTTAATTTGAACTGGTAAATTATAATTATCTGAAAACTGTCTTACTTTTTTTTAAATGCATGAAATATTTCTGTTTACTTGCTAATGTTGTCGAGAACTTAAGAAGATCAAAATGTCACTAGTTTTTGACAAACACAAATCTTAAAATTTTCAAGAGGAAAAATTTGTACAGGTGGTAAAATATGGATTAAACTCAAGTGCAAAAGTGGCCTTCATAGAAGGATAGGAATAGGCCTTCAATAGAAACATGAGTAATAATTTCATACTAACAATAGTTATGGTAATTGATAGCATATAAAGATAATTAACTACACGTTAAATGTGTTGATAAAATAACCTACTGTAGGCTTTGATAACAATGATATCACTTACAGCATCATAGTTAGATCCGAGAAGAGTGTCTTTGTTGACAGCCAGAATCATGTCGCCAACGATCAGACCCGCCTGTACAAATATTAACATGACAACCACAATAAATTAACAGACATAATATAAACAAATAAACACTCATGCGCACAGTAAGCAAACACCACTAGCTAAAACAAACAAACGATGCACTACTGAAAATTTAACAAAATTATAACTTAAGAAAATAAATCGCATCGGCAAATAAACATCATTAGTTTTTGATCATTAAAATAGACGCTTATTTTAAAATTTGATAATGGGTTGATCTGTTTAAAAAGAAAATATTTTACACATTTTTAAATCAATCACGGTAAAACAAAAGCAATTCATAAAAAAAGCAATAATAAATTTTGTTTTTTTAAAACACACAAGAACTAATCACATCTTACAATTTATTAATTAAAAAAATATATGCATTAATTTACATGTTTGTTTGTACTATTTATTGCATCACCCGAAGGAATTACTAGAACTCCATACTAAAAGAAACAAAAACACAACTTAATTTTAATAACACTTTTACTATGTGCCTTAACATTTCAGTCGGGATAACATTACACGTTTATAAACCGAATGTTGACTGTCAAGTGCTGCCAATCGGAAGCGGCATAGGTGAGCAGTACTAGTTTCAGTGATGTGGTGATAACAGCAACACGTCTATACTGAGGCAGGAGGCACTGTTGTAAGATCACTTAATCCAAGGTCTTTACCATTACAATATTCCAAAATAATTTAAAGTGAAAACGTTTTGTTGCTTTCTCTAAGCGAGTGTTTTTAAGTTTTTACTATACACAGTTACTGTATAGAATTTACAACAGGACAAATGTTTAATGCTACTCTTACAACGGTACATTTCCTTATAATAAGAGCTTGGAATAGTATACATAATGTTATATAAAACAGTAAATATGCATGCAGATAAATATAAATACAAACATAAAACAGAAAAACTTAAATACTTTGGTAAATATTTCGTCAGCCATTGTGTCTTTTAAAACAGAGTAAGCAGCCTGAGAACGGCCTCTCCTTGTGTTAAGAGATTTATGTTATTCAGTTTATTTATTTATTAGTTAATTTTATTTTGTATTTATTTTTGCTCTTTCTTATATTCGAGGAATAGAAAAATCTTTGAGATCTGAATGGGGCGGGTTGAGGTTGTGAAGAGAATGTAGTTTTTTGTGGAGGATTTGTGTTGAGATGTGTTTTATAAAGAGAAAAAGTTTGTTTGCTTATATCGATTTAATTCAAAAGCTACTTATCTAATTTTAATGAATCTTTAACTGATGCTTTGAATATTTCCTTGTACATTTCATGTTTTAAAAAAATGGGGCTAAGTGAAAACCTTTGTGAAAAATTTGGCGTTCAAGAATTTTATATGCCTTACCATGCTAGACCATTAAAGATAAACCTAACAGTAAGCCGAAGAAAAGATCTACAAAAATGTCAGGAAGAGCTTATGTCTGCCTCATTTTATGATTTCATTTGTGAGCAACTTATAAAAGTTTAGTCTTAGTTTTAATTGTTCATTCTAAGTAGATTATTACTTTTGTTTGTAACGATTTCACTCAAAACAGATTTAATTCAGGTGAATTTTTTTAAAGTGTTAAGCATTATCTTCTAAACGACCTATGCTGTTGGATCTGGTCTAGGATTTCAGAGCTAATATTCATTAATGTTAATTGTCTTCTAAACGACCTATGCTGTTGGATTTGGTCTTGGAATTGAGAGCTAATATTAATCCGTGTTAACTAGTCTATACAAAGATAGGATATACAAATTTATCCTATAAAGAAAATCAATAGTTAAAAGTTTTATGATTTTCTAGAAAATCTTGCGATAGATTTCTTATTTTTAATAAGAAATAGTTTCTAATGAAGTTTTAACATTAGTAATCATCATTAGTATCATTAACAGCCAGTATTAGTTATTTACAAATTGATTCAGACATCTTCATTATCTTTGTGGTGAAAAATATAATATCATATTTTAAAATCTTTCTAATTAAATTTGTTTGTTAATTCCTCTGTGGAAATTTAATTAAAAATTGAACGCAACTAATCTTTTATTATTAAGCATTTTTACCGTAACCATCTGCAATTTTCAGCAGATAACCAACAACAAGGAACTAAGGACGAAAAAATCAAATTCACTCTGTATAGAGGTTGAAAATAGTTGTCCATAAATATTAGTTTCAAAACTAATTTGGAAATAATGCATATGCGCGCGCATAAAGTGATAACTTTTTTGAATAGTAAAAAATTTATAGAACAATGACGTGCAAATGCACATTAATTTGTAGTAAATTACCAACTCTCCTCTAAATCAAATTCTTTCTTTGACACAATAATAAAAGCACAAAGTATGCCTACTTCAAGTGGAGATGACACAGGATGATGACACAACTTACCCACTGTGGAACTCACCTCCGACTTGAACATGTTAATGAAACGTGTTCAGTTTTATGTTATTTAATAGCTTTTTTTTTAGAACTCCAAAAATGGGCATCTGGCCGAAGCTGCGGTAGATTAGATTAAAAAGACTACTTCATGTTAAAGAATGTTGACTAATTTGAAATTAAATTTTGTTGTCCTATTTTTCAGTAAAGTGATTGCACTTTGCAGCATGTGTTGACATTCAGGTGGCCACGAAGATTTGACCCATAAATTCTATACTTTATGCCAATTACACTAAGATTGGGAGTGGAATAATACACAGCAATAGCCAACATCAACATCTGGGAGTCGTACCCTAACTTCCCTGACCGCGCTCCCTGCTATTAACTCTAAATGGAAGGAGCCTAGAATCAGTATTAATTACACCAAGCATGGTTTTAACAAATGTTTAAGTCATTAAATTATGTATGTTTTATATGAATACCTGTTCCGCAGCACTGCCTTCTTGTATATCCGATATAAAGATGCCTTGTCCCACTTCCGCATGCTTCCCTTCAATAATCATGATACCAAGGCCTTGCCCAGTCTGTGAACAAACAATGCAACCCTGATCATGCACCCACACCAAGCAATGCTACGACCAAAGCAAATAAGCACAGTAAAAGCATCTACTCTCTACTCAGGAGGGACATACACACATCTAGATGTGAAGAAATCAGTTATCAATTAATTATGTATTCATCAATAACAGACACAGAATTCAAAAAAAGATTTTAACACAAATCTGTATTATCTGAAAAAACTCTTTTCCTTTTCTAGCTTTGTAAAAAATTTCTTCTGACAATAATTTTTGTTAAAATCTATTCTTGTTTCTGAAATGTTTTATATAATGATAGAATTTTTTTAGAGGCCAGTAATAAAATGAATACAGAATCTCACAAAAATATAAATTATTTATTTTCTCTATCTACATAAATATATTGAAAAGAAAAAAGTTTGTTTTTGTTTTATTTAACTAAACAAAAAACTACTTATCGAATTCAGATGCAACTTGTACTAATGTGTTAAGGTATTAATATGTCATCTAGGTATTATGGAAAAGTTTTGTTGAAAACTGATGTTTGGTTCATTTTATGGCTTACACTTGTTAAGAACCTTTCTGCTATTTATAGTTTTCTTACATCTGTTTTAAATCTTATGCAAGAGCATCAGTATATTATAACCAAGGATATTGCATTTATGAAGTAGTACCCAGAAGTTAAGTTTATTTTCACAAATTAAGGATTTGCACGAAACCCTTGATTATTTTCATTATGGATGAAACCGGGTATGACCAGTAGTACTCTAATTAGCTATTTAATAAAAATTTAGTGTTTAATTCAAATACATACAGTCAAATCAGTTTTGGAGGAAAAATATTGTATTATTGCCTGTTTAGATGCGTCACAGATAGAAGAAAAACAATTAAATAAAACAATAAAATTATTAATTATCCCTATGAAATAAAACATAATAAAATTATATAACAAAGTTTCTTGGTATTACTAGTCATACAACAAATAAATAATACCATTATCTTTTTGATTTTTGCTAAACAAATTTTTAATTTGTGTTATCAAATTTTCTATTTTTATAGTAAAATTTTTATTTTTTGTACTATATATATTTGTAACACTTTTTAATTTATGTAAAAGAATTTTCATTTCAAATATAATTTTCAGTTTTTGTCTAGGCAAGTAATAGATATTTACATAGGAAATTTTGTAATGGGTTTTTTTTACAGGAAGGAATGAACAACATGGCGAAAGCGCAGTTCCTTAAGTACCCAGGTGTTGTACAGAAGGTTTTCCACTTGTATTACGTACACTACTTTACCTAATCTCATATAGAAATATATAATAAAATTGATTGTAATCAGATATTTATATCTACAAATGAAAAAATAAGTAGCTAGTAGTAAATAATTAAGTAAGAAAGGTCGAACTGTAAACAAATACAAATGTTGATTAGCCGGCATTTTATTAATAATGATTCCAGTTCTCAACAATCAAACATTCATTCAGCTGATCATATCCTTATGTAATCATAACTTATGGATATTACTCTATTGTGTATTTTTAGTATTTTGTAAATACACAACTCCTTTAATAGTACAATTTAACATGTGGGATTAGGTAAACATAATTTAGTTGGTACAGAATTAGTCACAGTTCTCAAAAATCAATTATCATTATTTAACTACTAAACCTATTAACTCTTCTTGTTCACATGGTAGGTATAGCCTATAAGATGTTTTAATAAATTTATCATGTGAATAAATTTAGGTTTGTTCCCATGGTACTGAAACGATGAGTCTAAATTGCAGATGCAGTTTAAATTAGACATTCTCAACGTATAGGCTACACTTCCGTAAGCTAGGAATGTTAAATTAAAGGTTAAACATCATTAAAACTAATTTTAATTATAAAAAATAATTTTACATGATAAATCTATAGATATTACATTCCAAATACGACTCAATCATACATAATACTTACTCGGCACAATATCTCTCAAAAACCAAATAACCCATGTAAGTAAAATTTGGTATTGCAGTTTATTTATTCTATAATAAGAGGTAAGATTGTACGAGATTATTTAACTCATAAACCATAATTTCTGATTTTGTTGAAACTTTTATTAACATGCTAAGCATTATCGTCAGGAGCACCTGGGCATGTTTAACATGTTTTATCAAAATGCTCATCAGCAATGCATTTTTGAGAAGTCTATCGTTCTGGTACCTTTTACCGTTTATGCTGGCTAAACCATTAAGATAAACCCAACAATAAGCGGATGAATGTTGGCAATGAAAGTTCACCAGAGCTTATTTCTAATGCAGGTTTGGTGTTTTTAATTGTGAACGTTGGCTAAACCGTTAAAGACAGAGTTAACAATGACTAAGTAGATAAATTTACAAAAAATTATGTCTATAACGTAGATATATTTATAAAAAAAGTATGTCCATAATTTAATTAGTTTAATTATAATTAGGGGTACTCCTGATTAATTTCGGAGACCCCTGCATGCTCCGCACATCTACCCTATTTTCACAACCAACACATAATTCTGAGCAAAATAATTTAACCAGCCCTAAATTTTAGAGAGAACGTTTACTTATAAATAAACAGGAATGATTTAATACCACACGCACAATAAACACTTGCACATAACTTAAGTTTATTAATTTGTAAAAAGAGCTTTTAGAGTAATGTATACTTGTAAAATAAAACTCAAAATGTAAGTATTCCATTACAAATATTTTTTTATATCCCAATAAACTACTCCAGGCTTATAAGTTATTTGGAGTTTTTTAATTTGATTATTCCAAAAACGACCTTAATTTCTTAAAGGTTCCTTTGTAAAATAAATTAAATCATTTGTTTAAAATATTATCGGCCTAACTTGCATTTACCTAGTTTATGTCATGGCCCTTCTTTCTGAAACTTATGTTGTTTGTAAAACATACAAAATGTTTGTTTCTGGATGATTGGGGTCATCTGAGAAATTACTGAACTATTTCATAAAAATCTTTCACTGATGGTTAATTTAGACTTTTCTGAGTAGCTTTGAGGCTCTTAAGATTTAATAAAAAAAAATCAATTTAGTGTTTAAAATATTAAATTTTTTATATAAAAATTAATATAAAAAATACAAAAATTTAAGTACGAAAATTTAAAAAAATTGTTACTTCTGGTTAAAAAATGTGCTTACTTTTGTTGGATTTCCTGGCTTGTTTGAGCGACTTAGAAAAATCAACTTGTACGTGTACCAAATTTGGATCAAATTAGACGTAAAATGCAGACGTTAGAGTACGAACACAAAAATACATACATACGAAACATTTCTGGGAACTATGATCAATGCACTCCTAACCTTAGGTCTCACCATTAGAGTTACTGCAGCAGTTCATCTTTCCTACAGAAATTCACCAATGAAACACTTAGGGGAGGTAATATTCACTTTTAGGTGAAGTTTCTATGACAACAAATAAACATTGCATCAATGTATAAAACAGCTGACACAGGTCCATTTTAACAAAATAATTACATAGTAAGACACTTTAAAAAATGGCTGCCACATAGTCCCAGCTGGTAGTTTTAACATATCACCCAAAGGTCGAACTGAAATTCAATGTTCAGCAAACAAATTAACTTAATAATTTCTCAGCGTTTACTGAGATGACATAGATTGTATTTTAATTAACATTTTTTAATGTTTTAGAATGTTTTAAACTTTATATAATGTTAAAAATGTAAATTTCTAAAGCTAGGCTGGTTAACATCTACCTCAGATAGAAATATTTAATGAAATACCCACATTTGAGTACTTTTGCCAAATATGCATTCATTGCCCAGATTCTTTACAAATTATTAAAATGAATCTGGTCCAGGTTTTTATTGTATGTGTATTCCTGTTTATTCAAATAAGACTTTCTACTTAAAACGTAGCCTGTGATATTACTTCACGCACAATATTGGGAGAGCAGAACAAGAAAAGATGTTGGCATGCAAAGCATTATGTTGCGTGGCAACCCCAGGCTGAACCACAAGTAGCAAGTTGCAAGCAACTAAATTGCTACAAGTTGCCTCAGTATAAAACAGTATTTAAGCTTTACTTATATTTATTTGCATAGAAACATACTTTTGTCTCTTCTAGTTTCAAAGGAAATATTATAAGTAATTTTTGAAAATGTTTAAACAATTTCAATAAATTTTTGGTGTGGTGTTAAATTTTTAATCTTTTAAACATATCTAAATAAAAGCAACTCTTCCATTTGAAAGACAATGTGTTTAGTAATTAGTAGTTTTGTAGAAGCAAGCTACTATGATGCACAGATGTAGACCAAACAAAAGTCAGTTTCTTTTGTTAAAGCAGAAAGAGATGGAGGGGACTGGAGGGTAGGAAGAGTAATTGGGACAAAAGGTGCGTTTTAAATACTTTTTGCTGAAGCAGTGCATTTTGTATGTTGTACTTTAAAGTTGAAAAATCTACATGAAAAATAAAGATGTAATGAAACAGTTTAACCTTTGGTTTTATATTGAACTGTACTCAGCCTTACTTTATTTAAAAGGGGAAAGGTTTTTGTGTTTCTTTCTGATTTTAATGAAACTTTTACTAATGTAGGGGACTAAGCATTCCTGCCTGGAAGTGTTTCAACATATTTTTTTAAAAATAAGTCTAAACACTGAACAGTGATTGAAAAATTAAAAGTTTTGTTAAAATCTGTCGTTTGGTTGCCTTTTATGTTGCACTACTAAAAGTATATAAAAACAAATCCAGAAGAAATTGTAGTGAGAAAGGGATTTAAAAAAAAGTCTGCGACGGCAAATGTTTATGTATTACAGTTATCTTAAAACAACAATTTTTATTGAATACGTGATACAATATTGACAACAACTGCAGTTTTGATGTCTGTTTTTAATGTACAGTCGAACCTCGTTAGTGCGAACCTCTACAAAACGAATATTCGTAGCACAAAACCTCTACAAGACGAACGCGACCTCTATAAGACGAATTTCTCATGATTTCAACCTCCATAGTACGTAGTTTTCAAAACAAACAGAAGCTTGTCTCGACAGGAAATCCCCATCCACCCCTCTTCCTTCCTCATTCATTGTTTGGCGTGTGACCCTTCCGGCTGTGTTTTTCCCTTGTTTTAGAGTTGTGCATATATTTAAGTGTAATGATAATGGCAGGGAAAAAGTCAGAGCGAGGAGAAACCTCTATAAGACGAATAACGGCAGTAATTAACCTCGATAAAACGAACCTCTTTATTAAGAATACCTCGATAATACGAATTTTTCTCCTATCCCTTGAAATTCGTCTTATAGAGGTTCGACTGTACTGGTTATCTGTTTAAGATATATGTTATAACAATTTATACAGGGTGATCTTTTTAAGTGTGTCACAATTGGAATCTCAGAAACTATTGATATTACAAAAAAGTTAAAACGGGGGACTACTATGTTGTTGAAGCAGAACTTCAGTTGGAAATCTTCACATATAATAATAATAATAAACAACGAGTAACATCGCTCATTCAAAATCTAGAAACCCTCCTCCCTAAGTTGGGTCGCCTGTAAGTTACCACTCTTTTCCCACATCATAACCTCACAACTAGTGTCAGTCTGTAATTTAGTGAGCACTGAGTGATTTTTGTGTTAGTAGATGGGTTTGAAAGTATGGGAAACAAACAAAAAACATTAATATGGGAACATTCCTTTGCCAGCACAATACACTTTGATTCGGTGTAAATACTCATGTAACTTTATAAATTAGGTACTTAGTGTAAATTTACCAATAATAAGAAACTAGAAATTTATGGTTTTCAAAATCTGTTAGACTTACCCACACCTAGTAATTCGTAATGACCTTAGATTGGGACTCTTGAAATATGGCAAAGAAAAATTAAGCTTTTCTATGACTAGATTGTAATAGTTGCAAATTGGATTTATAAGATGTCAGCATATTTTATAGCAGAAATTGCACTCAAAAGGCCCCAAAACTCATAACCAAATTATTTTGGCTTCCCTCCTCCTTTAAAGTGGGAGTATTCAGAATTCCCGTTTGCTAAATTACCACTACACCACAAAGACCTACTATTAAATATTTGTTAACTATGTTATTCTCTCTATCACTCCAATAATGTAACTTCTCCTGGTGGCATCTAAGGAAAATATCACTTAACTCATAGATTAGTCTACTGTTTCGGGCAATAGATAATCTTCAGAGTAATAAAAACACACAAAACATGCAACCAATGCCTAGTATTTAGGTAAGTACAAACTTATTTTAACAAGTTCATGATTATCATATTTAATAAAATTTTATCGGATTGGTGATATAGCTACAGCTTATCTTCTTAACAAGTTCATGATTATCATATGTAACAAAATTTTATCGGATTGGTGATATATCTACGGCTTATCTTCTTAACAAGTTCATGATTAT